>SNQJ01S0248065.1:6188-19210 GCA_010110895.2 Picea sitchensis
CCTTGGATGCATGCGTGGGTTTCCTCCTCTTACCAATTCGCCCCCTCCTTTCCTTGCTTTCTCCTCATCACTTCATCCTTTTTCCATTTCCCCTCACACTAAAAGCTTAGTCTCTCATTGGCTCGTTTTGGTCTTTGAGTTGTTTTCACCTTTGGATCTTTGACAAGTGTTGAAGATCCAAGAGGGGTCTCTTGGTCTCCCATGGCTGTAAAAGAAACCCCTCACTCCCTCATTCAGTACCTTTTCATTATTGCACTGTTATGCTACTATTTTCTCACCATCTTATTCTCTTCCTCTCTCATTATTATTGTCACGTTTCTTCATTGGTGTTGCTCTTGAAGAACTTGTAGCAATTATTTGCTACAACTTCTTCCATTTGGATAATAGAAGGGAATGCTTTGGAGGATTCAAGGATCTAAAGATTTGTCTGGGCTCTTTACATGCATATGAGGTGAAATCATTTTGTTTTAAACATTTGTGTGATTATAGGTAGATTGTTGGGTAAATTAGTTTACTTAACTAAGTTTAGTGATTGTATAATTGCTAGCTTATTTGATCTGCATGTTCTAATGATTGAAATTAGTTTTGATTATTAATATATGCCATCATTATCGATTTTTGTCTCACATTCTATTTAAGCTTTGCAGGACACTTCAAGGAGAGGATATTGGAACAAATCCAAGCACGGATTTGCCCTTACTTCTCACTTACACTCCAAATTATTTTTGATATTATTCACCTTCTCTCATTCTTGATTTTAGTAGCTAATGTGTTTAGATAGGTCACCTAAAATTATATAATTTTCTGGTTTACATATGTAAGAAATTTCTGCCTAAACACAAAAATTTCATTAACTTTTTGAGTGTGTTGCAGCTCAAATCAGCAAGCAATAGCTTGCTGATTTTTGCAGGTTCTTAGTAGGACAAGAGGGCATGCTGCCCAAATCATATGCACAACACACCCTCCAACAATTCCTCTCACTGTGGTAACGTTTTCTTCTTCCCGATCTACTCTAAAATATTGTAAACACAAGCCCGAAGGAGTTGTACCCAAGCGGCTTGCTTTCCTTTCAGTCTTTATCTTGCAAGCTTATCTAGAATAGTCGTGATTTCTACATGCATGCTTAACTAAAAATAATCTAGAGTAGATCTCACACTTAATTGCTAGATTAGAGCCTGTGGAGGCATAGTTGATATTTGCTTTCGTGATTTACTTTGCATGCACGTCATTTTCTGTTGTAGCGTTTTATCTTGACACATGTGTGCAAACATCGATATCTTAAAGGGCTTAATTAATCAATCTTTTACAATTCTGCAAGTTAGTCTTAGTTCTTATATCTTATATGTGCAATCGAATAAACTAAGAACTCAATCGTTAATTCTGGTTTGGGTCCCCAAGGCCTTTTCCGGAAACTAAAATTTAACTTGCAATCCATTTGTTTAAAGGCATCAACCTGCTTATCTTTCAGTTTCAGCGTTTTGGCAATCCTTTGTTGAGCAAGCTACAAGCACTCAATCACACTTCGCAATATTTAGCTCATAGGTCTAAAATTTATTAATTAGACTTAATAGGACACCATAGCTCACCATCTTCGCCACTTAAAAACTGGAGTTTTGAGGAAAGCCACAGAAAGTTTTCCGGAGTACTCGGCCTTAGGGTTGACCTGTGAAGCTAGGGTAGGCCTCATTACCTCACTTCTTGAGCATCCAACAACCACTTGGTAATAGGGGGAGGAGAATTTTGGGTTGACCCCTAGATAGGGCTAAAATTAATCTCACACTTAATCACTTAATTTAATTTTCAATCTACAACATCAGCAATACAGTTACACACTTGCAAGTTCACTGGTCTCACTGTCTTTCAATCTACATTCATAAGCAAGTTAATTTATCTGTTGTAGAATAAATATTTAAGTGGTTATATCTTTGTCATCTGGAACTTACCTTACATTTGCAAGCTTTCATCTATTTTGTTCCTATATCTCGTGGTGTGATCCTTCAAGAAGTGCGCATCCACCTGGACTCAATCACACTGCACATTTAGCTCATAGGTCTAAAATTTCTCAACTAGACTTAATAGGACACCAAACCTCACCATCTTCTACTAATTTAAAAACCTGCTCTTGAGGAAAGCCACTGAAATTTTTCCATAGTACTCGGCCTTAGGGTTGACCCTCCGCGGAAGGTGGTAGGCCTCAAGGTCTCACTTCTTGAGCATCCAAGAACCATTTGGTAGTAGGGGAGGAGAGTTTTGGGTTGACACCCAGATAGGGATAAAATTAATCTCACACCCAATGCCTTAATTCTAATTTTCAGTCTACAACACCAATCAATACATTTACACACTTGCAATTTCACTGATCTCACTGTCTTTCATCTTACATTCATATGCAAGTTAATTTATATATTGTAGAATAACTATTTAAGTGAGCTATATCTTTGTCATCTGGAACTTACCCTACATTTGCAAGCTTTCATCTATTTTTGTTCCTATATCTCGGTGTGATCCTTCAAGAAGTGCTAATCCACCGAGGCATTATCTCTTTGATCGGGGTCTTGAGTGATTTGTTCTTTGGCCATTGAAAAACAAATTCAACTAAAACTCTATCTCATAGAGCATGCTTTGCTTCATGTGTTGATCCCTTTATCTTATGTATCTATAATTCAGTATACGCAGAAACTCGTTAGTATATATCAGATGACTCGTATCTAGTATTAATCTGTATATCTGACATATTCTTTGTGTCTAGTTGTATCTATCTTATTGTAATATTCTTTGTAACTTGTAATTATCTTGAAACAAACATCCCCTTAACTTAGCTGACCCATTGCCCACCTAAAGTAATTCAGTCTTAGCTGCTCCTAGAAAATGTCTCACTCTCTGAGCAGACCTTGCACGTCATAAGTGTGTATAAGGATGACAACACATCCCTTTGGGGGTGCTCTCACTTTGGATCCATGCTCCAAGTGGATTCGCTCAGAGAGTGTCAGGGAGCATTTTAGGCAGCATGCTCTTGGGCCTTCCCCCGATGCTTCCTGCTTTTGTCTAGATTTCCCTGCTCCGTCTTTCACCATGCTTTGCTCTCGTTTCTATCACACTCCCTGAAAACTGAAAAGTTCACACACCACTTGGACTAAAGGATTTTTGTTCTTGTTTATATGTTATCCATGGGTGCTCAGCTTAGGGTAAACACAAGGGGAAAAATAAAACCCTTCCATCACTCATTTTCCATCATTCATTCACTTTGTGTGTTTGAGCTCTGAAGCGGCTAGCTTGGTCTAATTGCTGGTTTTCGAGGAAGGGAAATTTGTGGAAGAGAATGAAGGTTGCCGTAGTCACATTCTACTTTTGCAAATAGCTAGAGGGCTGAAAGGGTAAGCCCAAAGCCCATTCTTTGTAGTTTTTTCTATATGTATGTGTTGTTTGTTTGTAGATTTGTTCACTGTGTTGGGGTGGGATAGGCATGAGTGGGGAAGAAGAGGACAATAGTCAAGTGACCAATTTTATGCACATACGGAAGAAAGTTTAAAGGGGATGACGGAAGGAGATGAAGGTGACTTTTCATATCGCACGCTTGTAGTTCAAGGTAAAGGACGATGAAAGGAAGACAACCAAGGTGAATCGAGGCTATCCCACCACCGCTACCTCAATGGGATAACTCTTCGCTTAGGGAGGTAAGGCCTGGGGAGACATCCTCGACCGGGGTTTGAGAAGGCAAAGGCTTTAAAGGTTGAGTGATATCTCTCACAAGTCACCACCTATCAAAAATTCTATCTAAACAACAAATAAAGATGTGCAACTTAAGGTACCTCAGCCTCGAGACAAAGCAACAAAGAAAACTATGCATATGCAAGATCACTTGCTTGGTTGGCACTTCATATAATTATGGATTTTGATGTAAAACAATTGATAAACAATAATATTGATGAAGCAAATCAAAGTTGTACAATGGCAATGATTACAATATATCACTTCATAATAAATGCTAATGGTAATCAATGTAGCAATATCAACATTAAGAAACAACTACCTAATCATTCAATTGTTTTGCAAATATTGCTAAATGTTGCAATGGTATAAGTATAGCATAAAGAAACAATGGCAGCAGTAGGTGGTTAGTAAATGTTAGTCTATGCTAGGGTTAGAAGGTTAGTAGTTGTTTCAAGATTTTGTTTAGAAGTTGTTTGTGATCAAGGTACTCAAACAAGGGAGGTCTTAGATCAACGCTTTAGGGCAAATGGAGTAAAAAAGGGCTACAAAAGCTGAAGGACCGTGATGATAGTGATGAAACTAAAGACAAGAGGGTTGAATGTTGAGGTGTTACAAAGGCAAGTCCTCAACAATGAAAACCCTAGGGGAGAAAGGTTTCACCAAGGTGTAGAAACCCCAGGCCTTAGTGCTTTTTCCTCCTTCTTTAGTTCAATGGTAAGATGAAATCGACTAGCTTGAGTAATAAATGAAATGGTTAAGGACAAGAGGGTTTAATGATGAAGTGTTGCTATAGCAAGGCTTCATCAACAAAAACCCTAGGGAAAACTACCACTAAGGTGTAGAAACCCTAGGCCGTGATGCGTTTTCCTCCTTAGCTCAACAACAATGATGAAATAGCTAGGTTTGAAGAGTGAATGGTAGAGTGTTTCTATGTCAAGGCTCCATCTTACTTCAACAAATCAAATAGTTCTTAATCTTAGTAGGGACATGAGACAAGGACCTTAGCATGTGCTTATCCGGGCCCAGGGTTTGATTCAACAAATTATGTAATAACAAATGCAAGCAAACAATACCATAACCATTCAATTAAGAAGTGCTGCGTAAATTCACTTACATAAACTAAGAAACCTTGTAGCAAACCCTAGTTGTAAACCTTCCACCAAGAGAAATGCCAAAATGCCAAGAAAAGTCTTCCTTCAACGAGTGCACCTCACAATTTCAGCAAAAACCCTAGAATAGGGCTAGATTTCGTGACCTCACACTTGTGAGGGAAAGATGATGAAAATATGAGAGCGAAAACCCTCAATATAGCGTACCATACCAATGACCTTTAATTAAAAATTAGTTCATTAAAAGGCCAACAAGGCCAAAAAAACATAATAATACTGTATTTACATTAAATTGTCAAAATAAACCAAACAAGTGTGCGACGTCATCCTTTCGGTGATTTCGTCCCTTCGAAACGTTCTCGAGCAGTGTTAGCCCTTCTTGCTCCAACTTGCCACACGCCAAAACCCGCCATAGTCGCCTCCCAAAACGCCCACGCTACCGGATGACGCCATGGGCATCCTGGTGACGCCCCGGCCTTCCAGGCCAACGCTCCAAATGAAGAGAGGGCACAACCCCCAGTGCTTCCCGCCGCGGTGTTCTATCGAACGCCCTTCTCCTGCAAACCCCTCCGTTTCGTCACCGCTAGGGTCTCAACATCCGACCAGGGCTCTTCCCCATCGAACTAACCAATCATCTCCCATGTGTACTTGTCCAATGTGGTACATGTCCATCAAGCATGATCCTGCACATCAAAGAATACGCACTCCATGGGATCATATAAGTCAGCTGTGGATCATAGCACGTCAATCACATCTCATCATCAATATTATTAAAACATGTGCATGAAACACCTTTACCCTCAAGTGCCTCACATTACTATACAAATCAAGAATACAAGTTTGGAGAAGGTGACAAGTATCCTATTAGTGTCCATTGGAAAAGGGATGTTTCCCGAAGAGATTAACCAAGTCATGTAAATGGGTGAGGTGGATAAGTGGGATGTCCCCGAAAAGGGGCGCAAAGAAAGCGGAAATGGGCCATCTCTGGGTGCCTTTGTAGAAGGCGAAGCTGCACCCTGTCCCGGATGCAAATGTTTCAAGCCCATTCATGCCATTTTATTCTTTATTTCTTTATTGCTTTTTTCTTCAAGAGGCTAATCGTGGGACATTGCCCCTCGCATGGTGACCAGCTGGTGGCGGTGCAGTTACCCACAAGTATTTCACGTAAATGAGAAGGTTGGTTCGATGAGACCCCCTTCTCCTTGGCCATGCAACCAAGAGCCACTACTCCCCGGGCGGTAACCAACCGCTAGCGGTAGTGTCATACCGCTAGGTCTTGTTTTATTATTTTATGGGTCCCTCTTGTTTTTGCTGAGAATCATTTTATTGCTTTTCATACGTGGGATCCTCGCAGGAAGCATCTCGATGTTTTATTTTTAGGCTTTATCTTTTGCCAAATTGCTTTTACCTTCTCGGCCTTTAGCCCTTCTTCCCACAAGGCAGCAGGTAACCCTTAAAATGATTGGCCAACCCAATGCGCTCAAACAAATGTAATGGGATGGATGAGCGGAAGAAAGATGAAAAGTGGTGGCCATGATCTGAGCGATGATGACTTTTCGTAAATCCTTAGTGGCAACTCTCAAAACCTATGGGCAATACGCGTTACTAGGGTATCCCCGGTTATCTCCCTATTATTAGTCAAGTGGATAAGTATAAGATCCAAGCATATGTTAGAAAACAAAGGAATTAAATGCACATATTCAAAGGTTTTGAGGATCAAAGTGACACATACCATGATACCGGATTCATTACCTCATGGAGCAAGAACCATCTCTCGATAATGTGACCAACGGTCGGCGTGATGATGCCCACGAACACAAAGTGAGGTGCTCGGTGTTGGGAGAAAAGATGGCCCTCCGTGGCCATGCTCGTCGATGGTTTCTGCGATCTAATGTCTAGGGACATGTGGGCTCTATATGGCGATCTCCTAGTTATCCCTCAAAAAGTGGGGATAACAAAGGACAATGAAGGTAGACACAAAAACTTGCTCAATATCCTTGTGGAAGTATGTGACAAAACTTAAGGGTGGAACCACTAAATTTATAAGTAGCCATGGTTGTCATAAGGGAAAACCTTATTCTAGTTCATATACTCATGTGAGGATGTGTCTTTATGGGATACTGCTAGGTGATGAAAATAAGGGAACCCTTGGATTCAATGTTTGCCAAAATGTATCAAAGAAGAGCAAATTACATGAAGGAAGAGAAAGATGCACAAAGAAAGCGTGGTAAAAAAAAGGTTTAAGTTGACACCTCATGTAGATTTGGCTACACCACATATGGATCCCCTCCTGCTCATGGAACCGCGCATGCGGGGGGTGGAACTAGAAGAAAAATAATATATTTCCTTGGTATTGGAGGTAGGGATGAGGTGTGTTGTCACTTTATACACACCGAGGGTAACGTGGAAGAAATTAACTAATCAGTGTCCTTGGGGCAAGTTTCGAGTCAAAGTGTTGCCACTTGATCCTCAACTCCTCCATATAAGGCAACTCCTAGCTTAAGCCAAGGGTGGTAGTTCCTAATAAAAGAATCCAAGGCTCAAATTAAATCTAAGCACAAAATGAAATCTAGAGTTTATTGAAAATAAGAGCAAGATATAAGTAACTCTAGACTAGCAAACATATATGACACATCAAAGGAAATCGCTTATGCTAGAAAAGTAAAGCATACAAGATACCTCTGTACATAATTATACATAACCTTGAAAAGTAGATACAAGTTTGAAAGAAATGATAAGCAAATTACCTGAAATGTAGACCAATGTCAATAATGTAAAGGTTGCAAAATGTATAAATGCTGCTGAAATAGAGATTGTATTCCAAGTGCTCTTGTAAATTTTATTAAGAGTTCTGTTAAGTGGAGTGGTTGTTGTGAGTGTAAGCCACTTATGTGAAATGTGTGCAAAGTTTATAACAAGAAAATAAATCTAATCTAGGTGTAAGCTCTTCTGTAGGCTATCCCTCAGATTGGATGCTAAACTATGCAGAGGTCCAAGTGACTTCACACACAAGTTCAAGAGAATGCCGAAAGTCCAACACGGGGAACTAGGGCTCGAGGAAGCTCGCCCTCACCGTTAGAAATAATAGATGTACTGCTTAACCATGGACAACATAGCAATATCGTCACCCAACCATAGGTCAAGCCACCCCCAGCACCTTAACCTTGGCATGGAATCATTTTGGAAGAAAACCCCAGGCCTAATAACCAATCAATGTAGCACTTTCTCCGTGAAGCCAGCTAGCACAGAAGGAAAAAATTCCAAACCATAACCACAGGAAAGTCCGGAGCTCAAATGTAGAATACAAGCTGCGTAGGGCCGCAGCTGTAGCTACTCCCCCTGCAGATCAGCACTTACCCAATTCTCTGCAATGCGACTTCTACATTGCTAGCTTGGCAGTCAGTAGGTACCAAATGAGATTCTACGTCCTCAGATGAGCATCAAGCCCTTAGTTGTTCCACACTTCATTCTTGAGGATAAATACTTAATATTAAATATCTCCCTTTAATGATTTGTCTCCTAGGGTTATTATCCACGCTTTAGGGTTTCTTCTTGCCCGTGTAATATTCTACTTGTCCCGTTACACGGAGGTTAATACCTCCCGCAGCCTACCATGTAATATTAATAATCGACTTCACACCTCAAACTCTCACATTTCCAACTTAACACAGTAACAAAAGATTGTCCTATTAAACTACTCTTCACTCCACTAGCCCTCGGCCCTCGTATGAAACCTACTTCTAGAGATCGAGACTAAGCTTGCAATGGAAGGGTCAAGAACAATACTACTGGGAGTCGAGGGGATGGTTTATTTCACAACTTGAAATACTAAAAATAAATTGCAGAAATTGAAATTTTCTCTACAAATGAAATCTAACTATGCTAATTTAAGAAATTGAAATCTATTCTAAATGTTTTGTAGTTCTTGTGATAGATTTTATGGTTAATTTTAGCTTCTTTAAGGTGAGAATTGTGAGCATAAGTAAAATAGACCAAAATGAGCAATCACACAACAAGACATTGATCCCCTGGGATTGAAGAGTGGGCACTCATGTTTCCACTAATTCTATTAATGAGGTTAATTTTTTAGAAATGCTTGTGGTCCCTTTATAAACAAGACCAAGAAGCTACAAGTTTTCTAAGTGTTTATTTAGAAAGGAGTGTCTTCGGTGTCTCGAAGGTCCGAATCACCAAAATCCACGTAGTCTTCTCCTCATCTGTTCACCAATCTGCAATAAAACAAAGAAACAAACAAGATTGAAAGATGTCCAAAAACACTTAAGAAGTGTCTTGGACAAGATAAGAAAAACCCAGAAAATACTCTAAGTTAAAACTATAAAAAACTAGCAAATGAACTATGGAAAACAAGCTAGAAAGCTTGATTCCTTAGGGCCTTTGATTGCTGTTATAGAACAGCAAATCAAAGGCACTTAAATTGCCAAATATAAAGCTAAAGCTTTATGACAGAGTTTCTATTACTAGCCTTTAAATTATGCTATAAAATTGACTTGCAAAAAGAAACTTTGTATGCTAGATCTAGCTCTAAAAAATGGAAAAATTCACCTATCAAAGCAAATATCTAACAAGCATGTGCATACAAATTAAATCTACTTATGTTTTAACTTTAAAAGATAGATCTAAGCTTGCATGCTTCAAAAGTAACCAAGATGAAAAATTTAGAACTTCTTGAGAAAAGAGAGAAAGAGTGTTGGATGGAAAGAGATCTTTGGGCTGTGGAGCCCTCTTGGTGTATCGTAGAGGGAAATTGTTCCGATAGATGGAAATTGAAGATGTTGGAGACTCAAACTAGAGCCATCCACTCCTTCAATCCAAAGGCCCTGCAGAACTTGGAGAATCCAGCAGAGAACTTCGTCAAAGGTGGGTGTACCCACTTCCTACACATAAGATCTAGAAAACATGTCAATCAGGCTAGAAGAACATGAAATCATAGATCAAATATGCTAGAAATAATAATATTTAGAAATGCAAGCTAGCTCTATAATATCTTATTATTCAAGGACAAATGAACAAAGTAATTACAAGAAGCAAATTTACCATAACCTCAATACATCAAATGGAACAATGGGCATCCACACATTTGCTTAATGACTTCCAAAGTCTACAATTCTTTATTCCACAAAGCTTGAAAGCATTACAACAACATCAAATAAGCAAATTTACCTCAACCTCAACACATCAAATGGAATAATGGGCATCCACACATATTTCTGTTTAATGACTTCCAAAGTCTACAATTCTTTTTTCCACAAAGCTTGAAAGCATTACAACAACATCAAATTCTAACTTGACCAAAGGTGCCATGCCTTCAAATATATAGCAAAGAGGGCGACAATCCCAAGAGAGGGGGCATACCACTTGGAGAGGGAGGGCGCACCACATGTGAGGGAAGGAGTGACAAGTGTTAGTACATGGCTGCCACCTCTCATAGAACTCCTACAAGTCGCCATGTGTGAATGAGAGAGGTAGAGGGAGGGCGCACTCACATGTGAGGGAAAAGAGTGACAAGTGTTAATACATGGCTGCCACCTCTCATAGAACTCCTACAAGTCGCCATGTGTGAATGAGAGAGGTAGAGGGAGGGCGCACTACATGAGGGAAAAGAGTGACAAGTGTTAATACATGGATGCCACCTCTCATAGAACTCTTACAAGTCGCCATGTGGGAATGGGAGAGGTAGAGGGAGGGCTTCACCCTCTCAAGAGTTGGGCAGCTCTTCCTCGTGAGTGCACCACCTCCCCTCAAGGAGGGCACACCTCACATTGGGGGATCCTCCTAACTCAAGTCAAACAACAACAAACTCACCCATAAATCCTCTCCTTGTGCCAACAAGGCTTAGTTAACTTAAGAGAGGTTGAGTTAACTCGAAACATGTCTCCGACATGTTTCCCAAAAATATCACTTGCTGATTTTTGTCTTTATGTAATCTCAGAGTAAAATTAATTTTGTGATTAAATAATCACTATTTTCCCTCACAAAGTGGGTACATAGGTAAAGTGGGTATTTTGAGGTGAAAACTATCACCCCAAGGCATATAATGCCTTCTAGTACCAATTATTTAACTTAGGCATTATTTACAAATAAAAAATTCCTGCTTTTTGTGGGAATTTTTTTATTTGCATAAAACATTAAAACCGAGGGGACTTAGCGTATTTCCATGAGACTCTATGAGGATGATTAACATGGTAATATACATTAGACACTAGACTTTAGATAACCATGTTAAGGCCTAACCATCAGTACACACTCCAACTTTGGAGGAAAGAGTGAAAAAACTCAAAAATTATAACTCGCTTAAAAGATTCAAGCAAGAAATAATTAATAAGTAAAAAAAAACACTCTAGAGTAATGCACTCATGATTAAGTCTTAGGAGGCAAAGCCTTTTAGAAGTTCATCATACTAAATTCATCTTATTACAATTCCCCACAGGGGTATGGAAATGCGGTAAAAAAGCAGAAAAGGGGCCATAATGGCTGGCTGGACTTCTAAACTCTGAATTTGAACAAGTATTTTGTTCAACTTTGGCGGCTCAACTTGCAAGTCCATCCCAGTGCAACTTGGTGGGTAACAAGGTGGATGCAAACGTGGTATGATTTTTGTAGGCATGTGTTGTACTATTCAATGTTCTTTGCTTCCCTTATTGGCATGAAATGGTTGTGACCATCAACAAGGCCCCTCAAGGATACAAGAGCCCTGAGTATGAGAAAGCTAGAAATGTGTTACTAGATAGGGAAAGAGCCAAAATCCAAAAAGCTCTGATACGGCTTACAAATTAGTGTGTGTATAGTGGAGTATCCATTGTATTTGACGATTGGACAAACATTAGAAACTGGCATTTAATAAATGTTCTTGGTGTGTGAGCTAGTGGTGCAGTGTTTCTCGCAGTGCACTGACTCATCAACTACCACATTTGCTCAAAACATTTTAAAATGTCCTACTAGGCAAGGAAAGGGCTAAAATCTAAGGAGCTTTGGTATGGTGCACAGACGAGTGGGCGAATAGTTGGGTATCCATTGTATTTGACGGTTCAACAAATGTTAGAAACTAGCATTTGATAAATGTTCTTTGTGTGTTGGTTAGTGGTGCAATGTTTCTTGCAACACATGACTCTTCATCTATTATTACATTTGCTCAAAACATTTCAGAACTCCTAAAAACTATTAATGATGTTGGTCCATCTAATGTGATTCAAATAATTATTGATAATGTAGCTAGTTGTAAGGGGGTAGGCAAAACCATTGAGTATGTGGCATGTGCATCCTCACATCTTTTGGTTTTGGGTGTTTGGTGCACACATTGAACTTGTGGATGGATTAATGCCTTGTCAAGAGAGGGAAGAAACTCATCAAATTTTTCATTAGACATACAAATGTCCACTTCATTTATGTTACTTACTCTAAGTTGCAATGAGTTAAGATTGCAAAGACTAGATTTGGTAGCTATTTCCTCACCTTCAAGTTCCTATTGAAAGTAAGATAGGGTTGGGATGGTATGGTTATGAGTGATGAGTGGGATGATTTGTGTACTGATAGAGATGGTGTTAATGCATCGACAAGAAATCCTTCTTAATGGCCATTTTTGGTCACGAGTTAGATATGTTCTGTCGTTATCGAAGCAAGTATATAACATGATTAGATTTGTATATTAAAATCAACTAGCTTGAGCAAAGGGACACCATGATAGGTCGACTTAAGGGGATTGTTTAGCCTAGATATGTGAACTTGTATAATCATATTCATATAGAGGTGGAAAAGCAACGGGAAAAGCTAAATATTCCACTACATGCTTGAACATATGAACTTACAACTAAATATTATCATCCATCATGGCTGAAAGCCCCAATGGTTAGTGGTGGGGTGAAGAGGAAACCGTAGTAGGATCCAGAGGTTCAAGTTGGTTATGTGCAACGTTGGACAAGCAAGTGATATTGTACGGAAATAATTGGGCCACTACATCAGTGGCTGGCCTGCCTTTGGTCGTGTCCATGCAATTAGAGATCTTGAGAAAGTGTCTTATCTCAAGTGGTGGAACATGTATGTCAGTTATGCCCCACAACTATGTTTGGTGACATGAGTGCTTTCATAGGTCGACACTTCTTTCGCAAAGGTGTTGTAGCACCTAAAGTTGCATCCATAATGTATGAACAAACAAGTTGAATGTAAATAGATCAAAGAGCTTGGTTT
>SNQJ01S0248067.1:0-11231 GCA_010110895.2 Picea sitchensis
CCCAAAGTCACATTTGGATCTTTTGAGAAAGAGATGATGATGAGAAAGTAGTTGTAAGACTTGATCCACATCAGTAAGATGGATTTGCCAAGTTTTATTGTAAAAGAGGATGTCATCAAAAAAGACAAGGACAAAATGACGTAACAAAGGTCAAAAAATGTGATTCATGAGACTTTGGAAGGTGGATGGTGCATTACCTAGGCCAAAGGGCATGACCAAGAACTCGTAATGACCTTTGTGAGTACAAAAGGAAGTCCTGGGAATACCAACCTCCTTCATATGAATCTAGTGATAGACGGAACAAAAATCAAGTTTGGTAAAAAATTGAGCACCAATCAGTTCGTCCAAAAGGTCATCAATGACTGAAATGGGAAATTTATCCTTCATGGTGATTTTGTTGAGAGCATGAAAATCAGGGCACATGTGCCAAGTGCCTTCCTTTTTTAGTACCATGACAACGGGAGAGGAACAAGGGCTAGTACTAGGGCAGATAACACCCACGGTTAACAATTCTTGAACATTTTTTTTAATCTTGTTTTTCTGAGCGAATGGGTGGCAATAAGGGCGAACATTGGGTGGGAGACTACTAGGTCTAAGTGGAATGGAATGACCATGGGCACCACGGGAAGGTGTGAAGCCTTGGGGTTTTTCAAAAATTGAATGGTGTTTGGATAAGATAAGCTACATTTTGGGATGAATGGTTTGGGAAGGATTCTCAAAAGCTTGAATAGCATGGAACTGGGCAATAATGCCATGATGGCCCTTTTTTAAGAGTTTTTCTATATGATGTGAATTGACAATCTCAGTCAAACTTGCCATGATGCCTTGGAAAGTGTAGCGATGCCCATCCTGCTAGAAGCTCATGTATAAGTCCTTGAAATCCATGGTGATGAGGCCTAGAGTGCGTAACCATTCAACACCCAGAAAAAAGTCACAACCCCCCATTTCAATGGCAAACATGTGGGATTTCAAATAATAATCACCAATTTGAAGGCACACAATTTCACAACGATCACCACATTTCATGGAACCTCCATTAGCAATCATGATATGAAAGTTGTTGACTACATGGATATAGCAATGGGTCTCTTAAGCAACTGTACGGTGAATAAAGTTATGGGTGCTACCACTTTCGATGAGGATAATGACCTTACTATGCTTGATATAGCCAATTAATTTAAGAGTTTGGGGAGCTAAAATACCGGTTAGAGCATACAAAGAGATTAGGGGCTCCACATCGAGTTGATCAAGGGAAGGATTGTTCTAATCTCGTTGAGGCAAGGATTCTAGAGGAGAAGCATCACCATCATCTTCAGAAATGGCCATAGAGAGTTTTTGCTCCTTACATTTGTGACCCGAAAAGTATTTTTAATCATAATTGTAGCAAAGGCCTTTAAGTTGTCGTTTGGCCATTTTTGCCCTTGTTAATTTGTGGACCTTGAGAGGAGGAGAGGGAAGAGTGGAATTGGTGGGGCAAGGACGGGGAATAAAGGATGGTTTTTTTATTTGAGCAGTGACCACCTATTGTGCTTCCTTAGCTCTGTGAGTGGCTTCAAGCCATTTCTTAGGGCAAGCCATTAGGACGTGAGCACGGATGTCGTCCTTGAGACCACTAATAAAGCATTCATGGAAGAAGGTGTCTAACATTCCTTCAGTGCGAAAAGCCAATTGCTCAAAAGAAGTGTAGTCTTCAACCATACCTAGTTGTTTAAGCTTGGTCAAACGGCCCGGATGGTGAGTGTCTGTGTCAAAACATTCAAAGATCGACAACAAATTGAGTCCAAGCAATATAACCTCAATGGGAATTCTTACATTATTGCCACCATTGCCAGTGATCTAGATCTAAATAGAGGACATCGACACGAAGTTTCAGTAAGTCGTCAGTGATGCCATGCAATAAGAAATAGTGTTCCATTTGAGTGACCTGACCAATGGGGTCAAAGCCATCAAATTTATTCAAATCCACTTTAGGAAGGCACGGATTGTGAGCAAAGGAGTTAGAATGAAGATCCATGGAATGGGATGATTCAACTCCCACTTGATGTAAAGGGTGTTCCTGGGAGTCAGGGCCCCTGAATTTATCAAGAAATGCTAACAGGGTTGGCATCTAGGGAGGGAGGTTGTCGAGTCCTGCTAACTTGGAATTAATGGTGGCAAGTTGTGAATTAACTGTAGTAAAATTTTGACCGGTGGTAACTTGAGTTGCTTTGAATTGGGTCTACAAGTTGGCATAGGACACTTCCAGGGAAGTAATGCGGTTACCAAAGTCTCGGTTGTGGGTTGCCATCTGGGGAGGGTGCACAAGTGAGAGGGATAGTTGAGCAGTAGAAGGGGGTGAGTGGGGCCATACAAAAAGGCTTACTAGAGAGTTGTACAAATATGATTAGTGCGGCTTTCTGTACCGAAGGAGATAGGCAGGCAATACTAGGGTGGGTGGATCCACACCAAAAAAGGCTTATAAAAGTGAGGTACCATTGTGATCGACGCAAAGCGAGGAATCTATTGAGATAGGTCCAATAAGGGTGTCGATGGGACCACTTTATACTATTTTTTTTACTCCTGAAGAGTTATACTCTTCGCTGAATAATATTGCGCTGACAGAATGCCCAAATTCTGAATATTGAAGATTGTGTATGAATTTAACAACTCGAATGCAGGAAGCAAGGTTTCCAAAGACTGAATGTGCAAAATTTCAACATCGTTTTTGGACTAGCAACAAGGAGTAGGGTTTTGAAGGTTCCTAAGGACAAGGGAGTGCCCTGTGCTATAGCTCTTTTATATATTTGTGGGGTCCAACAGTAGTACTCAGCCCAATATCTCAGAGTTCTAACTAAGGAGGGTTGATCGTACCCTTAGCCGTACTTCCTGATTACCCAGGTATGCGAGAGTATTCTTCTTGAGTGTTATTCTCGGTGGCACTATAATAGTTAGGCGGTCGAGCGACTAATCTAAGGCTGGTTTCAAGATACCTACAAGACTTTCGATAAACCTACGGGTACATGGAAGTGAAATTACGTGTATAGGTACTATTTGATGCGGTACTACTTAAAGGGGTACCAACGGGATTACAAGGGTTTCCAACCAAGTGAAACCTCTTATAGTTCCTATGTGTATATTTCCCCAACCACAGGTTTACTCGCTTAACAGCATATCTCTGTGTTCTTTATAGACAATGAAACACGCCTTTAGCCTGAAAAAAAATTCAAAAAAAAATGTTGTTGAGGAAAGTGCTTTGATACCACTTGTAAGGTACCAAATAGAAATATTCAGAGAAAGGGCACAAATATTATCCATAGAGATTGCATAAAGAAATAGAATAGTGAACACAATGACAATATGAGCCAAAATAAGATAGATTTATTAATCTAAAAGCACTATTCACTTGCCTCTTCGAGGGGACAACCTCTAATAGAGCAAAGCTCAGATTACAAATGAATCCAGAAGACATCTTTTACAATGCTTCTACCTCTATATATATTACTTATGTCCTCTAAGAACATTCTAAAGAAGGAACCTTCTGTTAAAATGTTGATGTGCTCGTTTCACCATAGACAATTCAATATTGTCTCCCAACCATAGGCATGCAGCTACCCCTGAGCACTTTAACCTTTGACAAATAGAATGATTCTGAAAAACCACAATATCATCAAGAAAGTGCACCTTCTCCAAGGATAGTGCACCAAAAAGATATCCCAAGACCACAGACCAAGAACCAATCACCACTGTAGTAGCTACAACTCCCCTCCAGACTTGTGCAACTCTTAGCTTGTATGAGAGAGTGAGTGAGTGTGTACAAATGAGCTCAAGCGCCTCCTATTTGTAGTGGTTCTTGTCACCTATCTCGACCGACTTGTCCTTGTAGAAGCTAATACTTTAATATTAATTATTTTACTGAGCCGACTTGTCTTCTAGGGTTTTTACACATCTGTTTAAGATTTCTCTGGCTTCCGGAATATTCTATTCTAGTCAAAGGTTACACATGGAGGTTAATACCTCCCGCAGCTACCATAATATCAACCCTCCCTCCTAGCTAGGGAGGTATTAACTATAATGGTCTCAAACACATCCATCCATTACACATGGTATGGGCAAGGCTCACATAGTCTTGCAGACCATTCTACAAGTAGCATTATCATAGCCACACAAGCTATCGCATGATCATGCAAATCAAGTCGCGAGCATCATCATCACTATCAGTATCATCTAGTAACATCCTGGCATCAAAATATATCATCGTCTGCATCATCTCTCGAGGCCATACTCCATCTGATTAATCGGGCATGATGTTGAATAAGTCATATGCTGGACTTAGCGCACTCAACGGAGTGTCTCGCATAAGTCACTCACTCAACAGAGTGATATAGGGACCATTCTTCCTATCCTAGTCACTGCCTGTGACATAGGAAGAATGATTGTCCCAACAGATGATGAAAGCCACGCCATGGGCTACAAGGACCATTCTTCCCACTCTGGTCACTACTATGAACTCAGGAAGAATGACATTCTTGGACCATTTTCCCCCCTTTGGCCACTACTGTGAACTCGGGGAAAATGTTTGTCATGTACCAATCTCCCCACTTTGGTCACTACTGTGAACTCAGGGAAACGAACCATTCTACCTGTCTAGGCAAAGCCCCGGGAGAATAGTTGTCTTGGACCATTCTACCTGTCCGGGCAATGCCCCGGGAGAATAGTTGTCCACGGTACATCAGCAATCTATTCTACCTAGACCATTCTCCACCTGGAGAATGTTTGTCCACCAGTGTTGATGATTGCAGCGTCATGTGACATTCTCCAAGTCGTTCTCCTCTGGACTTAGTTGAGATGATCTGTGAGAGAGAGCCCATGTGTTAGGTGTGCCCAAGTGATGGGTGTGCGTCAGACTCTGGACTGAATTGTGATGATGTGTGGTCTCTTGCCTTGTACTCCTTTGGACTGAGTTGAGTCGGCTTGAGATGGTCTCTTGCCTTGTACTCCTATGGAATTAGTTGAGTTGGCTTGAGATGGATCTCTAGATGGTGCTCCTGTGGACTCATTTGAGTTAATCTGTTGAGAGTGACGTCCATGTGGCTGAGCACAGGTGGATGTGTCCCTAGTGGTTGAGCACTAGTGGATGTGTGAGATCCCTTGCTATATTGTCAAAGAGTAAAGACTTTGGTAAAACCCTAATTTATGTTATAAATGGTACAAGTCGACCCCACCATGTAAAGATAATTAATATTGTGTAATTATTAATTATATTATTAAGTTGTACAGGTCGGCCCTATTGTGCCAAGTGTCATGTCTATTCATTGAGTTTAGTTTTGTATAAATAAGAGATAGATCCCCATTGTGGATCATATCTCTCACACTAACTCAACGCTTGGTCCGAAATTATGAGAACTGCAATGCGCACTTCTTCTAGGAACTATCTTTCTCAGTCATAGTAGCACCCTCTTGTGTGCTAGGTTTTGGTGGTGGGTGGTGGATCTTCTCTTAGCAATATAAGCAAAGGATCACTGGGGTTTTTTCCCTTGGTTGAGAAGGATTTTCCCAGGATATTTCTGGTGTCTTTTGTGCACAGTTATTCTTCTTGTGATCTTGGTTTATTGCAGCTAGTGCATTGTTGCTGCAGTGGTTATGGTTCAAGCTAATGCTAAACAGAAATAAATTACATGTGCATGAGCTAAACCATCAAAAACTTAACAACCAGCACACTAACTATCCATGATGCCATATATTAGCACTCCCTCCCAACCAAGGAAGTCATCTCCTCCTTTTCAACCAAGGGAGGGTATCTCTACAAGTCCCAACTTGTCCCTCAAGTATGCAAACTTTATCTTGGACAAAGGTTTTGTCAAAATATCAATTGTCTGCTCATCAGTGGAGATGTACTGGAGAATCACTTCTCCCTTCTAGACTTTATCATAGATAAAATAGTACTTGATCTCAATGTGCTTCGACCTGTCATGGAACATGGGGTTCTCTCAAAGCTTCACACAACGCTGATTATCACAGTGGAATCTAGCACCTAATCAAATAGTCCAGAAATCAGCTTACGGAGCCATACTTTTTCCGTACAAGCATCACAAGCTGCAATATACTCTGCTTCTGCAGTGCTGAGTGCAACAGACTTTTGTTTCCTGCTGGCCCATGATATCATAGCAGAGTCCAAACTGAAACATATACCATAAGTACTCTTTCCGTCATCTGCACTCCCTGCCCAATCTGAATCAATAAATCCATGCAATCGTACGTCACTGTTTGAGGCATATCTCAAACCATAACTTAGCGTCCTATCAAGATATCTCAAAATGTGCTTTGCAGCTATCCAATGCTCATGTCTAGGTTCCCCCTAGAACTGGCTCAACGTGTTCACAGCAAAGCAAATGTTCAGTCGGGTATTCACCAAATACATCAATGAGCCAATCAACTGTCGATACAGGGACGAGACTATTGGATCAAAATCAGAGTCTCTCAGCTTCCTCAAATCTGTCACCACGGGAGTTGGCATGGATTTGCAATCCATCATCCCAAACTTCTAAAGGATCTTTACAACATATTTCCCTTGCCCCGGGAATATTTCACCATGCTTCAGCCATACTTCTAGTCCCAACTAATAAGGCATGAGACCAAGATCCTTCATATCGAATTCAGAGGCTAACTCCCTCTTACATTGAATAATGAGAGGCTCTACACCTGTCAGAAACAAATCATCAACATATAGTAGCAGGATCTCAAGTGCATCATTCACAACCTTGTAATAAAGGTTTGGATCAACATAGCTCTTGGAAAATCCAAGTCTCATCAAGTAACTGTCAATTCATGCATACCAAGCTCTTGGGGCTTCCTTGAGTCCATACAAGGCCTTCTTTAATCTGCATACATGGGTTTCTCTCGGGTGTACCTCAAAACCTTGAGGTTTCTCTATGTATACTTCTTCCTCAATTACTCCATTGAGAAAAGCGATCTTTACATCCATCTTATGTAAACTCCAACCCATGGATGCTGCAAGAGATATGATGGCTCTAATAGAGGTATATCTGGCAACTGGAGCAAATGTCTCATCATAGTCTTCTCCCTCCTGCTGGGAGAACCCTCTAGCCACGAATCTTGCCTTGTATTTATTGATACTCCCATCTACTGCATGCTTTATCTTGTAAACCCATTTTGAAGTGACTACAGACTTTCCTTCAGGTCTAGGCACAATTTTCCATACATCATTTTTCATGATTGATTGATATTCTTCCATCATAGCTTCCTTCCATTCTTTCTTCTTGAATGCTTCTTCAAAGGTGGAAGGTTCTCCCTCTGCATCTACAATCCTGGGAGTTACAGGATCTTCATCATGGACCTCATCTGAATGACTCTACCTCGATCTGTTGAAAGTTGTATCCTCATTGAAGGTGACATCTTTGCTAGTTTCGATCCTCCGATGACCAGGAATGTAAACTCTGTTCTACACATATATCGTGATCCTAGTTGCTTCTGCCCACAGATGCATTGGTAAGTCTTGATCATGGATCATGGCTTTTACCGCTTCCATTATTGTACGGTTCTTTCTTTCTGCTGCACCATTCTGTTGAGGATTGTAGGGAGTAGTGAGCTCCCTCTTAATCCCGACCTCTCTGCAGAATGTCTTGAAGTCATCTAATAAGGTGTACTCTCCTTCATTATCGAACCTTGAGATCTTTATCTTCTTTTCAGATAAGATTTCCACAAGTGCTTGAATTTCTCAAACTTACTAAATACTTCGCTTTTTTCTTTCAAGAAACAAATGCAAGTTTTATGTGAGAAATCATCAATAAAAGAAACATAGTATACATACCCGCTTAGTGAGGAGGTTGACATTAGTCCATACACATCTGAGTGAAGGATGTCCAAAACTCCTTTTGCTTTACACGCTTCCTTTAGAATTGGTACTTGGTGAGATCACCTACCTCACCATTTGATGGAGTCATCTACTCCATGTTTGCAACTATCATTGTAGCTCCTCAGAGCTATCGCCTGTGACCTGCCCGGAACAAGAACAACAAGAGAAAAAGTATTTCCAATAGCATTTTCATAAGAACATATCTATGGTAACAAGGGTGGTAGTCATCATAGAATTACCAAGGTGACCTGCCCAGGAGAAAAACAAGAAATATCTCCTAGAGGAGATGTTAGTTCATTTTGCAAACAAGTGCAATAAGCATCTATATCAATAGTACTTACATGCAACCAAGTATAGCTAGCAGTAATAGAACCTTCCAAAGATTGTTGTCACAACTATAGTGTTTACTTGTATTGTAGCAACTATCAAACTTGATATGTGCAAATTGAAACTTAACAATTTGATCAATCAAACTGAGAACCTGGAGCCTCAACTGCTAGGAAGGGTGCGTTTGTTCCTCTGAATGTACTGAATCCAAGATCATTGCTTGGACAAGGTCTCTTGTACATCCCCTGCAAACACACTCGTGCGTTGTTGGATGATATAACTTGAAAAGCATATACAAGTGCATACCTTTGAAATTTGTAGCATCGTTCAGCTTGTCTTCTAATCTGAAACTAGACACCATCTTGACAAGAAGAGGTTAGAAACTGAATCAAAAAAGTTCAATGATTAGAACAAGCTAGAAACCCTGAAATTTCAACTTTGACCACAAAATCAATTTTGACCAAAAGTCAACCTTTGACTTTGATTTTGACCAAGAACTCAAACTTGACGTTTTTGCTCATTGAGGGCACCAGAGGGTGCGCTAGGCTAGGGTGCACTAGAATACCCAAAATTAGGTCCAACGCTTCACTGAAAGTGTCCAAGAATTTAGGTTAGTGTTTGTTGTCGCTGCAAGCTTAGAAACCCTAGTTGCAACTACAACTGGTGCTATAACGAGCTTGACAAAGAGCTGTCAATCTACCTTCCAGCGGTTAGACTGTTCTGAGGGTAGTGTGGGCCCATAACCTGTTAA
This sequence comes from Picea sitchensis, assembly GCA_010110895.2. Classification (NCBI taxonomy): domain Eukaryota; kingdom Viridiplantae; phylum Streptophyta; class Pinopsida; order Pinales; family Pinaceae; genus Picea; species Picea sitchensis. The sequence goes on from SNQJ01S0248067.1 coordinate 8,931, forward strand.
AATGTTGATGTGCTCGTTTCACCATAGAAAATACAATATTGTCTCCCAACCATAGGCATGCAGCCACCCCCGAGCACTTTAACCTTTGACAAAGAGAATGATTCCGGAAAACCACAATATCATCAAGAAAGCACACCTTCTCCAAGGATAGCGCACCAGAAAGATATCCCAAGACCACAGACCAAGAACCAATCACCACTACAGTAGCTCAAGCTCTCCTCCATACTTGCGCAATTCTTAGCTTGTATGAGAGAGTGACTTAGTGTGTACAAATGAGCTCAAGCGCCTCCTATTTATAGTGGTTCTTGTCACCTGTCTAAGCCGACTTGTCCTTCTAGAAGCTAATACTTTAATATTAATTATTTTACTGAGTCGACTTGTCTTCTAGGGTTTTTACACATCCGTTTAGGATTTCTCTGGCTTCCGAAATATTCTATTCTAGTCAAAGGTTACACATGGAGGTTAATACCTCCCGCAGCTACCATAATATCAACACTTTCTAGTAGGCAGAACCATCTAGTCGATGTTTTTAGACTTGGCCCAAATCGATATCAACTCACCAAACCGACCGGTCGAATAGCTAGCCAATTCAAACTGGCCTTCAAATTGGTTCGATGACTAGTTTGGTACCAAACCGACCGAGTCGAATAACATTCTCTTTTATCTTTCATTTTCATCATTTTACTTAAATTTTTAACATTACCATTAATTGTTTCAAGATGTTTGAGAGTGGTTCCAACCTCACTGGACTTCATATGGAGAAAGTAGAATTTTAGGTCCCACTCAAAATTCAGCAAACTTAACGGTTTTCAGGATTTCAAGATTGGCAGGATTGCAACATTTCCACTAGATTCTATCTTGTATGAGGGTATGGAACTGGCATTTAATGTAACACACAAAATATATACAGTATTAAGTAATAATAATCATAAATAATAGTAATAATAATAATAATAAAAGACAGCTCGAGCTAGAACAAGAGATAGGTCTTTCTCTAATCATGCTTTGAGGACAAAGCATCCTTAAGGGGAAGGCAATGTAACATACAAAATATACACAATATTAAGTAATAATAATCATAAATAATAATAATAATAATGGCGATGATGATGAATAGTTATTAATTATCTAAGGGACACATCCTTTCATGGATGGTCACCATATGTGCCTTTAGGTTCTCTATATATCTGGCACATTCATCATTGTACATCATCTCATTTATCATTTATAATTATTCAAATATATTTACTATCCTTAATGGATTATTGTGTACTATCCTAATTATATTGGATGTTTTATGTATGAACAGCCTTTGTTCATCACATTTAATCAAGATCGCCAAGCCCTCTATGTATCTCGATGTTGGTGACATTGATTGTTGAACTCTTATGTGGTGACCCTAGTAAAAATTGTTGTTGATTGTAGCTTCATGAGACATCCCCCAGATCGTTTTCCTCTGGACTGAGTTGAAACATCTGTGAGAGAGAGCCCAAGTGTTGGGTGTGCCCATGTGATCTGTGTGCATCAGACTCTGGATTGAGTTGTTCTGACGTGTGGTCTCTTGCTTTGTACTCCTCTGGACTGAGTTGAGTCAGCTTGAGATGGTCTCTTGCCTTGTACTCCTGTGGACTCAGTTGAGTCGGCTTGAGATGGTACTCCAATTGATTCTCCTGTGGACTCAATTGAGATAGAGATCTGTTGAATATGACATACCTGTGGCTGAGCACAGGTGGACGTGTCCCTAGTGGTAGAGCACTAGTGGATGTGTGGATCCCTTGCTATATTGTCTGAGTGTAAGATTTACTTGTAACCCTAATTGTGATGTAAAGGGTACAAATCGGCCCCACCATATGTGAAAGATAATTAATATTTATGTAATTACTAATGATTAATTATATTACTGAGTTATTGAGGTTGGCCCTATTGTGCCAAGAGACACGCCTATTGTTGTGTCTAGTCTTGTATAAATAGAGGTGAATCCCCATTGAGGATTACACACTCTCACACTTGTCATTTGGAAATTTCAGACCTATTTGTACGGCTGAAGTGCGCACCTCTCTTGGGCGTTAGTTTCAAGGTTGTAGAGCACCCTCTTGTGTGCATCCAGGGTTTATGGTTTGGGGGATCTTCTCTTGAGAATATAGAGAAAGATTGTTGAGTTTTTCCCTTGTTTGAGAAGGGTTTTCCCAGGATACTTCTTGTGTTCTTGTGCATGGTTATTCTTCTTGTGATCTTGGTTATTGCAGCACTTGTGTATGGTGTTGTTGCATTTGTTTATGGTTCAAGTACATGCTAAATGAA
>SNQJ01S0248068.1:0-13022 GCA_010110895.2 Picea sitchensis
TAGAATGAAAAGGTGATAAGGGGGCGACTTAATTGACAAACAAATCACTTAAGGGGGCGCCTAGATTAAGTGATGTCAACGAAGAATTAGGTCGGGAAAGATATAAAGAGAGGAATCTGACCTAATTCCTCATTATGCATTGTTATGATTTGATGTTGAGACTTCCGAGAGGAGGAGGAGAGTCGACCTTACTGTTTTGTGGATTTCTGGAGGAAACCACCACCATTGATCGGTTTCGATGTTGAGAGACACACCCTAGCCCATCGGAGATACCATTCAGGTATTTCATCGTTCTTTTCAGGAGAGATTATTGTGGAGGGCGCAACTCAGCCAAGGAGGGCACAAGTCATTTTGGAGATTCAGAGATCTGTAGTAGACCGTGGTCCCGATTGCAAATTCATTCCGACCCAGTAGAGATCCAGCCAGGGCACTTCCATTGAGCCATTCATCATCAGATTCCGACGGTGGAATCTTGCAGATCGACCCATACAACCATTTTGGGCGCAGTCATTCCGGACAGACGTTTGGCATTGCATGCAGGGGTTTCCTATCAGATTTTGCCAAACCCTTCCGACCCATTTCATCATTGAACGAGACGATCGCTTTGAGCTATATAGTAGTAGATTCCGACGGTGGAATCCTTTGGGGCGCATTCAGTGCCCAAGGAGGGGCGCAAACCCCCCAGGGGTCCAGATCCAGCGCCGTAGAGGTCTGATCTGAGTTCTGTCAGACATTATTTCCAGTGTAGAGGCCAGGGCGCATTGATTGGAGCAGTTTCGAGCTCATTCTGATGGTGGATTCTTTAGATCGAGTTTTCCCGCTGGTAGTGGTTACCGTACTTCTCCGGGATCGCTCATTTTTGCCTATCTATCCGTGCATGCAACAGATATGTTGTCTTCTTGCGGTCACGAGTATTTCTTTTGTTATTTGATTGTATTCCAGTACAGATCCCTGAGATCTGACTGACGTCTAGACTCTATATTTCAGTAGGCTATTTGTATTCCCATGCATGAACAATTATTATTCATGATATTGAGCAGTTGACATTCTATACTCTTGCATGCGTCTTTTTATGATTGTTAACCCTTCATTATGCAACATGCACTTGTAATAAATGACATGCAACCATAATAACCAACATGCAAACACTATAACCGAAGAACATCTCAATCACCCAGCTAAAACGCATCCAGAAACCCCCAGTGTATCAGATCTGCACGCCAGAGCAGTAGAACAGTAGCAAATATCTTGATCAGTCGGATTAGGGATATTTCAGGGGGTAATGCACTATCGAACCTGCTGAGAGAAGAAATATCACACGCATAGTCGTAAGACTATGGCGGAGACTGTGTATCTTCGGACAGTAGCTATGTGCTACTCCGGTGTATGTGTTCCACTGGCGAAGGTTGTGTGACTCTAAACAGTAGTTGTGTGCTACTTCAGTGGATGTGTTCCACTGGCAGAGGCTGTGTGACTCTGGACAGTAGTTGTGTGCTACTTTGGTGGATGTATTCTACTGGCGGAGGCTGTGTGTCTCCGGACAGTAGTTGTGTGCTACTTCGGTGGATGTGTTCTACTGGCGGAGGTTGTCTGACTCCGGACAGTAGTTGCATGCTACTTCGATGGAGGTGTTCTACTAGCGAAGGTTGTGTGACTCTGGACAATAGTTGTGTGCTACTTCGGTTGATGTATTCCACTAGCGGAGGCTGTGTGACTCCGAACAGTAGTTGTGTGCTACTTTGGTGGATGTGTTCCACTCGTGGAGGCTGTGTGACTTCGGACAGTAGTTGTCTGCTACTTCAGTGGATGTGTTCCACTGGCGGAGGTTGTGTGACTCCGGACAGTAATTGTGTGCTACTTCAGTGGATGTGTTCCACTAGCGAAGGTTGTGTAACTCCAGACAGTCGTTGTGTGCTACTTCGGTGGACGTGTTCCACTGGCGGAGGTTATGTGACTCCAAACAGTAGTTGTGTGCTACTACAGTGGATGTGTTCCACTAGCAGTGACTGTGTGTCACTGGACAGTAGTTGTGTACTACTTGGCAACAGTTGTGATCTATTGGATGACATTATAGTTGTTGTGTGCTACTAGTTGATTGTCATAGAGATTACCAGATCGCTTGATGTAGCTGTGTGCTAACACTTGAAGACATTGTAGAACTCGTGTGCTTTCTAATAGATTGCAGAGTAGTCAGTGGACTACCAGATGAAAACAACATGAAAGATGCCTCACTAGCTAAGAGGGAGTGTTGATGTTTTGGTAGCTGCGAAAGGATCTTTCCCTCCTAGATGACCTTTCTTAGATGCAGAGAAGATTCTGGATGCAAGAGATCCATTGAACAGATATTGAAATACCCTAGAAAAGAAGTCGACCCAGAAGAATAAAGTAGTAATGAAAAGACACCTATCCAGAGAAGAAGTCGGCCAAGTCTAGTGGCCAGGAAGACTATAAATAGAGGACATCTTGGCTCATTTGTTCACTCATTCACACTCTCCCAGCTACACAAAAGCAAGGCGCAAGTTTGGAGGAGGTGACGCAGTAGCTGCAGCTGCACAGTTTATTCGTGTTCAGTCTTTTGGTATCTCTTTGTTGTGCGCTACTCCTTAAGGAGGCGCACTACCTTTGTATGTTGTTATTGTTGCAGTTGTGGTGGTATTTTTGGTTGAGCTATCACTTGTGCTAGGGTTTATCTGATTGGACTTGCTTTGTGAATGGAATCTATCTAAGTAAAGGTTAGTGTGCTCGAGGGTGGCATATATGAATGCCTATGTTTGGGTGACAATGATGTGACATTGTCTACGGTTAAATGAGCATACCAAAAATTCCAACATGTTATATATATGGATGATTGATCATTATGTGTAATTGTAATACTCCACTAGAAAGGAATGTGGGACATGTTATTTTGGGTGCTAAGTATTTGAAGGGCATGTAATAACTATGAAATTCATGTGGGAGGCCAATTCGACTTTGAGCTTGGAAATGATACGTGGAAATTGGATATTGATTGTTGAATGGTATGGTTATCCTCCATTAGCCATTTTTTGATGCTAAGTAGTGTGACAAGCATATAATGGATTGGATCCATATATCAGTCTTGAGCCCGATTTTGGGGTTAAAAATGTTTATGGCAAGTAGCTAAAGTATGGTTAATATGAGTATTGGAGGCTAAGTGTGCTCCATAGCTGGTTGTGGTTGATGGCATTTAATTTGAAAAGAGGGGAAGCGACGTGCATTTATTGCACGTCGTTCTTACCCTACCTCGAAGCCACCACCTTCACTATTCTCCTCGCTCTTGTTTGGGTTGCTCTGGTTAGCAACACCTCCATTGTGCTCGGCCTTGGCAGAAAAGTAATTGCGCTTTGTTAATTACTTTAAGCACTCTTCTCACAGGTATGGTCTTTTACCTCTTCATTCATGAATTCTTAGCTTTGCTCCAAATAAAATCATTTTGTTGGCTCTTAGAGTTTGCATGCAGAATGTGTTTGTTTTCCAAAGTTTACATTGAATTGTTGGTGGGCATTTTGGTTGTGTAAGATACATTTTGATTTGGGTTTCTTCCTATTGCCATTTAAGTCTTTCAAATGAAATTATTATTCGGCATTCTATTCTATTTGAAGTATATGGTAGTATAGCGACTGTAGCAAAGGTGACATTATTGTGGTATGGCTATTGGCAAATGTCTGTGGGTGAATGTGCTTGGTTTCGCTCATTTCGTATGACTAATTTTGAGGGTTTTCTCCATAAAAGAAAAACAACAATCAGTTTTTGTGATTATTGTATTGTACCCTCACTACGTATCCACACTTTTCAAGTTTTGCAGCCCTTTCGTATTATCCTTACCACTGTTTAAAAAGTTATGGAGCCCTGTGTATTGTCTTGCGGTCACTTTGGAAAGTTTGTGAAGAAGTTTTTTGAAGGGAAGGAAATGTTTTGGCTTTGCTTGCAGACATTCCTCAAGACCTATGCATATTTGTCTACTAAAGGCCTTGTTTTTCCCATCCAATATATGGCCAAGTAAATAAATGCAAACCCAGGTTTGAATTTATGTTTATGGTCTCGACCCAACAGTGGGAAGATTGATTAGACTCGCAAAACCGTGGCTCACTTGTTGTTTACCCATGAGGGAATTCTGTCGACTTGAAGTTGATGTGGGTTTGATGCTCACCAGGTTCACACTGGGTTTCGAACCTGATTTGTTTTTACAGTTGTTATTTGGGGTTGTAATGTAAATTGTATGTGATGCATGATTGAAAGGTTTTATGATTGTTTTCCTCTTAGCGTCTCATGCCAACTTGAGGCATTCTGGTTATAGTTATGACTGAGTCAAATTGCTTTGTCGACAATCTCATGCAGAACGCTTTACCACTTTAAAGGATATCTATGGTTTAAAAAATAAAAGAGAACAAAACTTGCAAATTTGATAATCCTGTAATTTTCCTTGAGATTGGTATTGGGCAGTTTAAAGAAAAAATTTCCATATCGTGGATATTGTATGTTAAAGAGAAATGTTTTCTTCACAAACGAAATGTCGTGGATTCTATGTATTGAAGTTTAAAAAGAATGTTATGGCACAAACAAAATTTAGTGGGAGTTTTGGAAATAAATGGGCATGGTAAACAGTGGATATTCCAATGATTTTTGTTGAATAATGGCAATGTTGATTTTAAAGTCAATGAATGTTATTTCTGGTAACAGAACAGTAATCACTACCATTCCCGTTCATTGTCTCATTTTTCGCTCATTATATGCCCACCACTTCCTAGGAACATTTAATTCATCCCATGTTCTGTTATCTTGAATTTCATTTTTAGGGAAAAAGGATTGGATGATGATTTCAGTTGGAAATTTTGATATGGGGACATTGTTTTTATAAAGAAAAGGCGTTGCATTTTGCTTGAACACTATTCATTTATTGGTTCCCGTCCATGCTACAATTTTTCATTCATTACAAGGCCCCCCATCTTCCCAATGACCCTATCATTCCCTGTTCAATTGCAATTGATTATTGAATTCGATATTTGGTGGGTTGTGTCAATGGATGGATTGCATATGCTTATGTTGTGAATGATAGAGCCAACATCTTGATTTTATTTAGGTAGAGTATTAGTGAATGGATTGTTAAAAGTTTTCATATTCTGACAAGGTAATTGGTTGACATGTGTGAGACAAGAAGTATTGCAATGCATATAATGACAATTACCAAGTTAAACCAAAACGAAGCTTTAGAAAAGGGTGTCAAATATATGTAGCCCAAAGAGACAAGCCTTGAAGACTATCCAGTAATGAGGGAATATGAAGATATTTTGGGGGAATTGTCAGGATTTCCACCAAAGAGAGATATCGATTTCCCTATTGACTTAATGCCTAGAGCTGCCTTAGTGTCCAAAACTCCCTACAGAATGAGCACACCAAAGCTAAAAGAATTCCAGATGCAACTAGAAGAATTGTTGAAGAAGGTGTACATACTGTTATCACAAGAATTGTACTTGTGCAAAGCCCTTCACAAGATACCAATCTTGCATAGCAATTGGAAGTAGTTGTCATAGTCACCTAGACAAATACTTCCCTTGTTTTAGTGTTTGGTGAAGATCCAACATAAGGGAGGCTTCCCTTGTGTTCTCAAGGGATCCTATAGCAAGCTAGAGGCAAGTCTATGTCCCCCTCTCTTGGTCACCAATGGGATAGGCTAGGTCTAAGAAAGTAGAGAGGCTAGGATTAGTTAGACAAGGTAATTGGTTGACATGTGTGAGACAAGAAGTATTCCAATGCATATAATGACAATTACCAAGTTAAACCAGTTACTAAACACCTCTAAAACACTAGCTTATCAAGTAGAATGATTGTTGTTGAAAAATTGTAGCAGTAAACAAGTGGATATCAGCAAAATATGTTTTGCAACAGCAGCAAGAAAATCAACTCAAAAAAATAGTAGTTATATCTTAGAATTAAGCATTCAATAAGTAGATGAATATCCAATTGTCAAACAATATTTCTAAGCAAATTTCACCACAATATTAAGTAAGTATTCAGCAATGTTTTCAAGCCCTAGTGGTTGTAACATTCATTTATAACAGCAGCAATATTAATAATGATTTTTCAAGGCATTGAAGCACTATTAGCTTTACAATGAAATCATAAAGCGAAACTAAGAGAGTAGTTTTGAGATTGTTGAGAGAGTTGAGTTATTTGGTCATCACAAGCATAAAAGACTAGTGTTGTTTACTTCCTTGGGCAAATGGAGTCATGCACAACTTGAAGATCAAGTTAGATGACAAGGAAAAGTTGAGGGAACAAAACCCTAAGACTATACCCTCGTAGGCCTAGAATTTCTCCTTTCCAAGTCGACTAGCTTAGATAAACAAGAGAACTAGGTTTTAAAACCCTAGTGGGATAGCCACTCCTAATCCCTAGAACTAAACCCTAGCCAAGGCAAACCTCAAGGGGATAGCCACACCTAACCCTTAAGACAAACCTTGAATGCTTCAACAAAACAAGAGGGATGATTTGGAGGAGGGGATAAATACTCTTAATCCTCTAGGGTTTGTCAACAAAATCTAAGTAATATCAAGGTAACATGCAAAATTACCACTCTAATAGAGAAAATCACCAAGATAAACCATAAGAAACACTTGAACTTGCAATAGATCACTTACTAGGACAAGTCGCATGCATGAAGAAACTATAATCAACAAGATCATCCACCAAGTAGAGCAAGAAACATCTCCAAGACAAGTGCACATAAAAACTCCAAGCGAATTTTAGAAAAGAGAAGTCAAGTAGTGATGATATCACAAGTAATGAGTTTTGATTTAATACAGTGGAGCACTCCCTCTATATATATGAGGTAACCAAGCGCATATGTCCAAAATAATGTCTAAAACAATAACAAATCCATGATACAAGCGAGGTTGACCCCTCAAGTAGCCTCCATAACAAGCCCTCCAAAGCCACACATGTGGGTGACGTCATGCTCCAAGAAGGTGTAAGAGGCCTCCAAAGGTGACATCTCATCATCAAGGTGACAAGTATGATGGAAAATGACATCTCCTCGTCAAAGATCGTGTCTCGTCATCTAAACACCAACTCGTCAAAGTGGTGCCCCAATGGCAGGGAAGCCCAAATCCATGATGTCATCATCCATACGCTCAACGTCCAAGGTGAAAAGACCAACGTCCAAGGTGGAATGAAGGTGCATCTCGTCTATGCATGGTATCCAATCATCTACTAGTGCAACTTCCTCCATCCGATGCCTAATAATCTCTTGGGGACAACGCCCAAGTTGTGGGCTTCTTGCCCATCAGTGTGCCAACATGATTGTATCTGCAAAGTAAAAGCTTATCTATCCTTTGTCCAAAGTCTAGGAGGTGTGAGAGCTTGTATCGTAGAGAGCCAAGTCATCAGGTGGCCTAACGCTCTGCATCACACATGTTATGTCCTGCATAAAGTGCACAATGTCCTGGGTGAAATCACAGGGACGTCCTCCAAAACCATATCAAGTGCACCCAAGTTAGTCCAAACCATGAAATCAAGTAAAACCAACAATCATAAGGGGCAATAGTCCTTAGACTAAAGTAAGCCATCTATTAACACAAAATCCAAATGAACAACTCTCATCGGCTAACCCCTTCAAACTTCACATTAGCTCAAAGACTTTATACAATTTGCCAAGTTTAGGTATGGGACGACCATTAGAAGACCCTATTAGGTGTGCCAGTACACGAATAGAGGGATATTTCTCAAGAAACCATCTAAGAGTAAGTGTGATAATGAAACAGTTCAGGTTTACTTCATCTCAACGGAATCATTAACATGCAGAGTACCATATTTGGTCTACTTCCATGAGCATCTTTGTAGAGGGAGTGCTCGCTTCTTGAGATACCCTTTCCTTGGTACCTTTTGTTGCATTCCAAACCCTTTTTCTTGCTTTTTGATATTCATTTATTATTTGCAAGTCCCCTCATTTCAAGCATTATTCTTTCATTTTTCTTGTCACGATAAAGTCCTATATAGATGTGCATTCAATGCATCGGGACAAGGGGCAATTACCATTAGGGGGCTAGAGCTCAAGTTGGTCTTAGGATTTTACAGTTGGCCATTCATTATCCCATTCTTTCTTTCTTTCACAAGATTCTTTCTTTATTATTTTTTATAGCCGTTCCATCAACCTTGGTATTCTAGCCCTTCTTCTCATGGGAAGATGAACCATGGCCCCTTTTGGGATACATGTAAAATCATTCCCGAAATCTAGTACACTGTGACAAGCTCCAGGATGATAAATGTTAAGTATGGGGGGGAAACGAAATGCAATTAGATATAGCACTATGTAAATCTGATTTTTTATCTTTTTATGCAATTACCATATTTACATAAAGAATAAAAACATCCCAAGTAATGAGAAATAAACTTGAAATCGCTAGATCTATGGCTAATTTTATGATTAGGGTTTCAAGATAACAATTTTCAAATCAAACCCTAATAAGTCTAGTGTCAATTTTTATGCATCTAATTTCAGATCTGAAAATTACTTCCAAGTGACTTCAAACAATAAACCCTATTGAATTTGCCTGAACATAGCACATGGCAGTTAATTCCAAACAAAATTTGTTTATTGAATTAAAGCACAGCTAGGTTACTCAACGAAAATTAGCGAAAGTTTAAAACAACAAAAACCAAACACACAATGTCCACGAGATATTTGGGTAATCACCACTGGAAAAACCCTTCCGAGAAAACCAATTCTGAGTTTGATTTTATTAGATAAAATCTTGGGCTCTCGTCTTAGGATAATGGCCCACCAGAGGATTACAATATTGCAGTTGATAGCCTAATCCACCTGACTGCTATCTCCCTCGCTGCCTCCTGCAACCTTTCCTCGGCCTTGCCCACTCAGACACAAGTACATGAGCAAGTCTCGTTCTTGCTCCTATGCACTCATTGTGTGCCTCTCACTCTCCTTGGATCTCCTTTTATAATTCCTTTAATGACTAAAACCATGTTAAACCCTAGATTTTCACCCTTGAAAATCTTGAGGGTTAAAAGCCTGCATGCATTCCTTTGGCTGGCATTCGGAGATTCTCCCAAAGTTTAGCAATAGTGTTGAGCAAGAGGTTGGTTCCCATCGGGGGCAGGTATATGATCGATACAAGGTTGTTTGGTTCAGAGTTAGAGTTGACTTGGTTTCCAGGCATTTTTGAGAGAGATGTATACATACAACAGGTGTTGTTATTTTTTAGGAGACACGGTTTGAGAGGGTCTCTTGACAATTTGGAACAGTTATGAGCATACCGTATGAATCCTTGCATGATTCTAGGACCGATGACACGTTTTCGAGCGACGTGTAAGAAATTTCTATTTTTAGCAAGTTTTGCTCCAGGCCCCGGATTCAGATTCTAAGCATGTAGTATTGATCCTTGAGACATCCAGAGTCTTTTGGATCTTTTCTGGGATGATGTGGCACAATTTACTATTTTTAGCAGGTTGTGCACCATGGCTCGCATGTCAGTTCTAATCGCATATTCAAATCCCTTGCGGAAAGACGAGATCAATGAGTATAAAGTCAAGGGCATTCAGACGACTTTCTATTTTTAGACAGTGACATGTGGCGGTGTTCTCCCCGTCATCCTGGGTGATGTGGACAGTTTCCTAAAATTTAGGAACTTGATTCTATTTTTAGAAATGTTTATATCTAGCGATACAGTCATCATCCATGAGTTCCAAGTGGCACCCTCAGAGATTGAAATGTGGCAGAGTTACAAAGTGATGTAGCACCACCTAGGCATGGGTCGCATATTTCCAAGACTTTAGCATAAATAAATAATTTTGAGAAAAAGAAGTCGCATAACTGGGCCTAAATTTCATCGTATATTCCTCCATATAATCACCCCTCCACTTGCCATGCATCAGCTCCTTAAAACTTGTCTCCAGTTGAGTTTAAACCGTATTTTCCTAAAAATTAGGAAATTCCCTAAAAAATAGGGTGAATTTCCTCTTAGCCATAACTCACTCATGCTTTTGTCAATTTTAGCAAAAGGACATGCATTAGAAAGCTAAATTTGGCCTCCACGCGTTTCTTTCAATTCATAAAGCCAATTCACATTCATTATCATTCATTACTCCTCCCTTTCTTCCTCAAGTGCTCATTCCTAAGCTTTAGGGTGCATTCTCCTCTCTTGTGTTTCATGCAAACTCTCACATACACTCACTCATCTCACACTCCTCACATATCTCTCTTCCTCATGCACTTAGACTCCAAATTTAACCACTCATGCGTCTTCTCCTTCTCCCTTGGAATATGCGCCCTCCTTATGCTATGTATTGGAGGTTTCACAGAGATTCTAGGTCGGATCATTGCAGTAGCAGCATAGTGTCTCTCATTCTCTTCTCTCTTGTTCTCTAGTCTAGTGGCTCCTCTTTGAGCAAAGTAGTCATTGTATCGGTTGTAGGCTTGCCAAGTGTGGCGCAAACAGTCCTCTTGTAAGCTTCATCAATAAACCTCTTTCTTGGCGGTATTATGGTAAATTTGTGATCTGATATGTCATTTTTTGAACTGTTCATTATGGTTAATCCTGATCTTTTTTAATAGTTTCTTCTTCTTTCCAGTCTATTATCATTCTGCTAACCTTGCAGGTTCCCTCCAAGCATAGAAGATTGTTTTTCCTCATCATTTTGGACTTCTTTTACACGTTGTCCAAGACGAACAGCTTGTTGTTTTGTAGGTTTTATACGCAGAAATCAGACTTAAAGACAGCAGCAAGGTGCTTCATTGTGCCTAGGGACTCCCCCCATAGGCTAGCAAATACTAACCCAAATGGAGAGGGATTTGCTCAGTGACAATCGGGGCCTTACTTCTTTAATTAGCCAAGTTTTTACTGCTGTCCTAACAAGTTTATCAACTCAAATTGGAGGGTAGAAATTTGTGCTAACAAATTTGCGTCGTTGTCGGGGAATGCCAGCCTTGGTGACAACGACATTGGTGAGTTTTTACTTTCATTGATTTATTTTTTTCTAACTCGCCCGGCGAGTCCACATGATACAAGGACGACTCCACAGGGGACTTACACAAGAAGATCTTTCGGTTTCGATTCCCTCACAAGGTCTAGTTCTGAGCTTGAAGTAACTCTAACATATTTCCGGAACAAGACTATAATTTCACCAAGAACTCCTCTCAAAGTTGGTAAGCGTAAGAGTTCTTAGGTAAGTTATTTTTCGACGAACAATATGGTGAGTGTATCTTCGACATCCTCATCCTTCTTTTTATTTCCATCTCGAGCTAGTAGTAGGGTAGCAGTTGTACTTATTTCTATATGAGATTAACAATATGGCCGCAGTTGTGAGGCCACCAGTAAGGTAGAGATTTTTTTCTTTTGACCCACTAAGCTTTGTTGCATTCCCATATTATCCTCATGACTTACCTGCATGTAAATGGCTTAAATGCTTACCTTTGTTTGCAGGAAGGTCAGGAGAATCAGTTGAGGACCACTTGGTCGCTTTTTCAAAATTGTTGGATGATTTTGAGGTGGAACATGAGGATGTGGCGATGAGGATGTTTGTGTCGACCCTTGAGGGGGAGGCACAAACATGGCACAAATCCCTTCCCGATACCTCCATTGATGGATGGGATTCTTTCCAAGATAAGTTTACTGAAAGATGGGCGACTAAGCCAGACAATTCTTCCTTAATTAATGCTTTTACTCATATTAAAAAGAATTGGGATGAAACTGTCATTGATTTTAATGCTCATTTTTCTAAAAATTATTATAAATTTCCTATTACTATAAGGCCTAATGATGCTTGTGCTTTGATTTTTTATCTTGAGGTATTTGATGGCATTTTGGGTATTTTTCTCAGGAATAAGGAACCTCGAACTTTGGAGGAGGCCCAAGTTGCTACTATTAAGTTGGAAAGAGATTTTATGGCAGCCTATGGCTTCATTCCGATCCATGTCTTTCAACTACAGATTGTTAAAGCAATGCAGGAAGACTGTGTTATTGAAGATGAACCACAACTTACACTGTATCAAGTTTCCAGAGATGAACAGGAGGGTAATAGCCCAATCTTAGATGATCCGAAACCAATAGTTGCACCATTTGAGTCACAGGTAGAGTTCAAAGAAGATGAAGGTAAAGATTTGAATAATCAAGAGTGTTCATTGGTTCCTCCCATTAGTGCAGATGAAAAGTTTCAAGAGGAGGAACCACAGGTTAACCAAGTTGGGATCAATCGGTAGGAGTTTTCATCCTTGCCTATCACAGTAGTGGTCCATGAACAGCTTGATCAGACACCATTACAGCAGGAGGAGCCACTTTGGTTCAACCAGAAGATGATGTCCCTTTCACTTTGCCTACTGTTCCACATCCCGAGATTGTTCTTAAGGATCCTGAGATTGATCAGAGCTTGGATATCAGAGTTCACCAAGACCCAGTTGAGCTCAGAATAATTGAGGTATTTCAACAAGTAGATGCCCAGAGTTTCATCTCTCATGCATTCGTGCTTATTACTATTGAAATACCATGTTCTAAGTCCCAAGCAGCCTTCAGTCAACTAGCACCCTTTAGTTATGGCTTCGCCAGCAAGTACATCAAGGCAATTTTGGGTCATATGAGATTTCATGGTGGGTCCGCCTGGAAGGTTGACTTTGTTGACCTCTCTCGTCAGACTCGTCATTTGGATGCATGGTTACATTGGTCCTTTGAGTATGATGATTTTATCATGGCATCTTTGAGGTAAAAAAATTTAGGTCTAGGGTAGTTGTCTTTCCTTTCTGCCTTGTCATTTCAGTATTTACTTCTTGCTGATTTTTTATAGTTTTAGGACAGTAATCTACATTTTCCTTGCAATGTCTTTTCCTTGCGGTTATCTACTTCAGTATTTGCATACGTGTCATTGGTTTTTTGCCTACTTATATCAGCATGTGGTCGTGTCTTGTGTGTTGTTTCTTTCATGAATAAATGGCTATCCACTAGTGTTTTTCTTGGGTCAATATTTGAATGTCTATCTTATGCATGTCGAGCCTTTGTGTC
>SNQJ01S0248069.1:0-13295 GCA_010110895.2 Picea sitchensis
AATCCTCATGCTTTCCCTTTGAAACTCACATTTTCCTTAAACACTTGTGTCCCCTCTCTAGTTTGAAAATGGAAACATCAATTAAAAAGGTGGAATCTTGTTTTAAGGAATGCGTAGGTTTCCTCCTTCAACCCGTACGTGGGTCTCCTCTTACCTAATTCGCCCCTCCTTGCCTTGCTTTCTTCACCCATCCAACTCTTCTTGCCATTTCCCCTCACCCTAAAAGTCTATCATCTCATTGGTGGCTTTTCTCATTGAGTTGTCTTGTCCCTTGGATCTTTGACAAGTGTTGAAGATCCAAGAGGGGTCTCTTGGCCTCCCATGGATATAAAAGAAACCCCTCACTCCCTCATTCTTCACCTTTCATTATTGTATTGTTATGCTACCATTTTCTCACTATCTCATTCTCTTCCTCTCTCATCATTATTGTCACTTCTCTTCATTGGTGTGGCTATTGAAGAACTTGTAGAAATTAGTTGCTACAACTTCTTCCATTTGGATAATAAAGGAAATGATTTGGAGGATACACGGATCTCAAGAGTAGTCTGGGATCGTTATATGCACGAGGTGAAATCGTTTTGTTTTAAATATTTGTGTGATTATAGGTAGATTGTTGGGTAAAGTAGTTTACTTAACTAAGTTTAGTGATTGTATAATTGCTAACTTATTTGATCTGCATTTACTAATGATTGAAAGTAGTTTTGATTATTAATATATGCCATCATTATCTATCTTCGTCTCATATTCTGTTTAAGCTTTGCAGAACACTTCAAGGAGAGGATATTGGGATAAGTCCAAGCACGGATTTACCCTTACTTCTCACTTACACTCCAAATTATTTCTGATATTGTTCACCTTCTCTCATTCTTCATTTTGGTAGCTAACATGCTTATACAGGTCACCTAAAATCATTTAATTTTCTGGTTCTCGTATGCATGAAATCTTTTCCTAAAAACAAAGATTTCATAACATTTTCTGAGTGTGTTGCAGCTCAAATTAGCAAGCAATAGCTTGCTGATTTTTGCAAGTTCTTACCAGGACAGGAGGGCATGTTGCCCAATTCACATGCGCAACACACCCTCCAAACAACTCCTCTCACTGGGTAACGTTTTCTTCTTCCCTATCTACTCTAAAATACTGTAAACGCAAGCCCGAAGGAGTTGTACGCAAGCGGCTTGCTTTCCTTTCAGTCTTTACTTTGCAAGCTTAACTAGATTAGTCGTGATGAGTGAGATTGTTGTGGTTGGGATTTTTGGTTTTGATCGGAAAAGCCATAGTGTAGTCAATAGATTGTCGACGTTTCGGATCCAGATCAAGATCCATCTTCAGGACAAAGAGCCTGGGTTTTAAGAGAAAGGGAAGAGTTGGTATAAATACTGGAAGTGGGAAAGTTTATTAGTGTCAGCTAAGTGGAATTATTTAATAAATTTAACTATTTTATAAGATATTACTAGGGTTTATTAAATTTTTGTTTATTTAAAGGTTATGATAGTTTATTAATAATTTTAGGGTTTCTTATTTATATTTAATCATTTAATGTTCGAGGGTTTAGTTTATGGGTAAAAAGTGGATTCTTAAATTTTTAATTTAAGGTTAGGTTAATAAAATATGAGGTTAAGGTGTGTTTGTTTTGGGTTTAATATTAGGGTTTCTTTTGTTATAAGGTAAATAATGGGTTCTTATTAGTTTAATGTTATGTACTAAAGTCTTCATTAGGAATAATAGGTTCTAGGGTTAGGTTATAGGTAACAAGTAATTTATAAGATTAGGGTTTTCTTTTCTTGTTTATTTTATATTCTAAGTGTTTTATTACTACAGGGTTAATTAATATTAATCAATTAGGTTCTTAGGTTTTTTAGGGGGTTATTAGGYTGTCKAAGAATTAAWTGGGAGGGGTTTTCTTATGAATAATTTGTTATAAAAAGAAGAAAAGAAGAGAAAATTACCAAAGTTTATTGTWKKHTTYTGTGGAACAKGGGGAGCCARTTTTCGCTCAGTTCTAGTCCAYTGTCTMTGTTAAGGTTACTAGGGTGTTTAYGRATTTCAATGGCTTCTCTAATAYGACGTTTGAAGAGGTGATTCTCTTTGGCGAGGATTTTGGTGTCTTCTAGGCGAACATGGTGTCTAGTTTTGATGGAGTGTTCAGCTAKGGCGGAGGTGYGGATGCGTTCGTTCTTGATGTCAGCTCCATGTTCTTTTATCCTAACTTGGAAGGAGCGACCGGTTTCACCAATGTATCATTTACCGCATGAGCACTCTATTTTGTAGATTCCTTTGCCATTGTGAGGGTTAAGTTTGTCTTTAACGGATCTCACGCTCTATTTGATGGTTACAAGGGGTTTGAAGGAGGTTTTAATCTCTTTTTTACTGAGTATTCTTGCAATTCTATCGGTCACTACTTGGATGTACAGAAGGTAGGCACTTCTATTCAGGCTTTGTTCTTTAGGGGCAATGTGGTTATTGCGGGTTATTTCTAGGGCTTTGTTTATTGCGTTCTTAATGTATTTTTGTTTATACCCTATGTTCCTAAAATTCTTGGTAAGGTGATCTGTTTCCTTATCTAGGTGTGTTTCATCAGAGATTCTTATGGCTCTAGTGGCCAAGGTTTTTAAGACACCTAGTTTCTGGTTGGGGTGGTGATGGGAATTGGCGTGGAGATAGTTCTCAGTGTGGGTCTTCTTTCTATACACCGCATGATAAGAACGTCTAGGAAGGGGATGCTATCGTTCTCTTCGAGTTCCATGGTGAATTTTATATCTTCGGATATGATGTTTAGGTGTAGAAAGAATTTTTGTAATTCAACTTTTCCATGGGGCCAGAGAACATTTGTATCATCAACATACCTTTTCCACCTTGAGGGTTTTAAGGGAAAGGAGTCCAGGGCCTTCTTTTCGAAATTCTCCATGAACAGGTTGGCAACAATGGGGGACAGTGGGGAGCCCATTGCTATGCCGCTGATTTGTTCATAGAACTCTCCTTGGTAACTGAAGAAGGTGGAGCGTAAACAGACTTCGGCTAGTTTAGTTGTATCTGGATCGATGACTTCTTTAACAATTTGGATAGCTTCATCTAAGGGGATTTTAGTGAAAAGGGAGACTACATCAAAACTTATAAGGGTGTCTTGAGGCCGTACCTTTTCATTTTTTATGATATTGATAAAGTCATTGGAATCTCTGATGAAAGAGTCGGTGTGGCCTACTAGAGGGCTAAGGATCTTAGCTACGTGTTTCTCTAGATCATAGGTTGGTGAACCTATGGTATTCACTATGGGTCTAAGAGGGACTTCTTCTTTGTGAATTTTCGGCAGACCGTATATCCTAGGGGTGATCTCGTTATTGGGGGTTAGGCGTTTTTTGGTTCTCTCGTCTAGGTTAGAACTGTTGATGGCTATCTTTACTTGCCTTATAATCTTCTTGATGGGATTGGAATCTAGTTTCCTATAGCTGCCACTCTTGGTTAGGTGTTCTATAATTTTCTTGTTGTAGTCATCCATGTTCATAAGAACAGTAGCGCCTCCTTTATCCGCCTTGAGAATAGCCAAATTATCATCGTTTCTTATGTTCTTTAGGGCTGCACGTTCCTCATTATTTATATTACTTTTTGGAGGTTTGGCTTTGCGTAGGATGACTGCACAGTCTTGTCTAATTAATTCTTTGTCTTTGTCACTAATTAGTCGTGATTTCTACATGCATGCTTAATTTAAAATAATCTAGAGTAGATCTCATAATACATGCTAGCTTAGAGCCTGTGGTGGCTTAGATTAGATCGTTGTTTTCTGTTGCATGCAAGTTCAGTTTATCTAATCTTTATATTACACAAGCGCATGCTAACACTAGTTTCATAAAGGCTCAATTAATCAACCTTTTACAATTCCGCAAGTTACTTTCAATTCTCACACTTCACATTTGCAATATAATAACTAAGAACTCTCATTAATTTGGTTTGGGTCCCCAAGGTCTTTTCTGGAAACTAAAGTTTAACTTGCAATCCATTGTCTAAAGGCATCGGCCTTCTTATCTTTCAATTTTTAGTATTTTGGCAATTTCTTATGGAGCAAGCTACAAGCACTCAATCACACTTCGCATTATTTAGCTCCTAGATCTAAAATTTATTAATTAAACTTAATAGGACACCTTAACTCGCCATCTTCGCCACTTAAAAACTGGGGTTTTGAGGAAAGCCGCGGAATTTTTTTCGGAGTACTCGGCCTTAGGGTTGACCTATGAAGCTAGGGTAGGCCTTGTCGCCTCACTTCTTGAGCATCCAGCAACCACTTGGTAATAGGGGGAGAAGAGTTTTGGGTTGACACCTAGATAGGGCTAAAATTAATCTCACACTTAACCACTTAATTCAATTTTCACTCTACAACATCAAGCAATACAGTTACACACTTGCAAGCTCACTCGACTCACTGTTTTTCAATCTACATTCATATGCAAGTTGATTTATCTGTTGTAGAATAAATATTTAAGTGGTTATATCTTTGTCATCTGAAACTCACTTTACATTTGCAAGCTTTCATCTTTTTTGTTCCTATATCTCGTGGTGTGATCCTTCAAGAAGTGCGCATGCACCTAGAGGCATTCTCTTGATTGGGTCTTGAGTGATTTGCGTCTCTTGGCCATTGAAAAGCAATCCAACGGAGCTCTATCTTTTGTGAGCATGCTTGGCTTCATGTGTTGATTTCTTTAGCTTATGTATCTTTAATTCCTGCACATGCAAGCAAACTTGTGAGTATATTGTATATCTTGTATCTAGTCTTAATCTATATATCTGATATATTCTTTGTGTCTAGTTGTATCTCTCTTATTGTAATACTTTGTAACTTATCTTGTAACGAACATCCCCTTAACTTAGTTGACCCCATTGCCCAATATTAGGCACTAGTCTTATTTTCCATAGGAAAAGGTCTGACTCTCATACTTAGATAGTTGCATCTTGCATTTGTTGATTGACATCTTAGGCTAGATTCTCCCTGACCTTTTAACCAATTAAAACCAACTCCTAGAACATTAAAACTCTTAATCTCATCTAGTAACTAGGGTCTACTCCCCTTGGCTTCCCTAGGAGTTAGCCTAGACGGAAGAGGTTCAAGTCAAAGTGACAGTGTGGACTTTGAACCTAGGCATTCTGCCTCCGAGGACACACTAAGTGAGCAGGACTTAGCTCACGTTTGCAAGTGTGTATAAGGACGGAAACAAGATCAACTAGCAATTACCAATGTAACTCAAGTATAAAGGCACAAGACTTTAGCAAAAAATAAAGGTTGTTATAAGCAAGTATTGAAGAGATATCATTGCAGCCTTATGGTTGTAGCAAACAAGTGTTGCTACAGAAAATTCCAACCACGTAAAATCACAAATAAACCACCCAAAAGTTGCACAATTACTAGTAGTTTATTATGGCAGCTTTCTAGCAATTTTTTTACGGTTGAAGTCAGAGTAAAGTGAAAGTTTTAAAGAGATTTGTTGCAAACCTAATGGCTTTAGCTTCAATTTTGTAACAGAAATAAATATTACTTGGCAAAATATGACGCCTTAGTGGCACAAGCAAGCTATTAGCATATATTGTTGACTGCACTTTAAACAATTTTAAAATCTTGTAATCTACGTATCCCAATGTAATGATTTTATTTATCCAATGCAAGAGATTAGTGCCTTTAACTATTGGGTTATAGAGTCTTTATAATGAAATAGCTAGTTGTGCTACTTCCTTGGGGGTGTAAGCCCTTTTACTCCCCAAGGCAAGCAAAACTTGCTAGGAAAAACCTAGGAGGGTGTAAACCCTTTTACTCCTCCTAGTATTCCTTTGATCAACAATTTATTCCAAGACAAATATGATGGGCTTAGTGGGGTTGTATGTTCTTATACTCCCCAAAATCTTAGCAAATTAACCTTGTGACCAAGAAAAGAATCAATAACATGAAAGATTCCTTACCTAGTCCAAGCATTAACAAGATAAACTCCTTTTAACCAAGAAATCCACCATAAAAGAAAGAAATAGCCTCCAAGAGAAATAACGCATTACTTCTTCGTCTAATAACCAAGACAAATCATCACAAGATATAGTAGCAAATATAGATAGACAAAATTGCCCAAGTAGGGCGCAAATTTCAGCCAAGTATCATCTCCAATATGGGAGAGTTATGATAAAATGAAATAGAAATGATATATATTTATACAAATCCTCCTAAAAGTCTTTGCCCACTTAATTTTAGGGTAAACCACAAAGTAAGGGGTCAAGAACCCTTACTTTGGCCCTTTACAAAAGTAATTTGACTTTAATTCAAATTTAATTTTAAAAATGCACATAAAGAAACCTAATGTGACGACATCCCTCCAAAGGGTGACGTTTTGCAATTGTTGAAAATCATTGGAGTGGAGAGAGGAAGTCATTGGGACTTCTAGGGCGTCCCTCTCATGTGCTAGGTCTTCCTCCTCCAAGCAAAACCCTCCTCCATCAAAACATGCCAAGTGTCCATCTTCACTACCAAAAACCCTAGCTCATGCATGATGTCACCCCCAAAAATGGCGCTCTAGCCTCCAGATGCAGGTAGTTGGGGTGATGAAGGGCTAGGAAGAGTCCTCCAAGGTGCCTCTCAAGCCTCCAAAAGTTGTCATCATCTTCTAGTGTGCAAGCCATGGTATCCAACATGTGGGCTTCAAGCCCCAAGGAAGCCCAAGCTAGGCTTATCCTTCCAAATTTGTCCACCAAACAAGGTCCTACAAAGACAATGAATACGCCCTCCAAGGATCTCAAGTCAAATGCATCATGATAAGTAAATCAAGTCAATAAAAGAGCCACCTAAGCATGTTCATCCAAAACCACCTCATCAAAATAAACAAGTTCTCAAAGACCCTATGCAATTTTCCAAGTTATAGTATGGGAGGGTTGACAAGGTGACCTATTGGGTGGATCATCCCCTAAGTCAAGGAATATTTTCCAAGTGAAACCCCTCTATAATGCATGTGGAGAAGATGAAATAGATGGGGGAAAGACCTTTGGGCATGGGTTTAATGACATATAAGGGATCGTAGTGTCTCATTTATGGGTGCCTTTGTAGAGGGTGTGTTGCACCTTCATTTTCAATGCATCCTTTTTCCAAGCCCATTTATTGCCATTAATTAATTTAATGTGCAAACATTGGGTACTCCCTAGGGTGAATCGATTAGCTTTGGGGGATGTACCAAAGTGTCACTTAAAGGAGGACGTACACATGGTTCCATGGGGGTATATTCTAGGTTGTAACGCACCTTGTGTAAATCCCTCAACAAGTGGGACATTTGCATTTACGTGTTTGCTTTTGCAGGTCTTCGATTTTTTGGGAGAATCATTTCATTGTTCTCAAGACCTCTTTGGTCGAGCATCTGGAAGGTTCATAATTAGGCTTTTATCTTTTTCCAGCTATTTTTCGTCTGGTCCTTCAGCCCCTTCTTCCCATGAAATGAGGGACAATCCCTTCTTGGGTCAATACACCCGAAAATCCCAAAAGGTAAGGAGATGAGGGGATGGAGTGTGGAAAGTGACAAGTATGGTCGAAAATGGCATGATGACTTGTCAAGGGGGCCCCCCGATGGAAAACCTATTCCTAAGGGTGACCACTTACTAGGGAACAATGTCTACTACCAAGGTAAAACATGGAAATAGCATAATTTCCAAGCATACATTACATAATCAAAAGCAGTTTCAAATGAAACAAACTCAAATGCCTCAAATATTGAAATGACACTCACCATAATAATGGCTTGTACCTCATGGAGCAAGACCTAATGTCTTCTAGAAGTAAGTTGATGTGGTAGATACCCTCATAATGAACCTAAGATATGTGGTGGTGAAGTGGGCCTTTATCCATGCAAGTGGACGTTGCCATCCATCTGTCTCTCGGTACTACATGTCTGCAACCTGAGGGCCTTGAGACATCATCTCCTTAGTTATCCCTAGGAATTGGGGATAACAAAAACATCCTCAAGAAAAGACCCAACGTCCTCCTAAGAAGGTGAAACATCCCATCATCAATCATCCTCCTACATGGAACATCCCATCATCAATGACCTCAAGGTCATGTCCACATGTGCTAGGGGATCTTGTGAATGGAGCCATGTGATTAGAAACTCTGACGTCCTCCTAGGAATGCCAAATGATATTCATCAAGTGAAGGGAACGACCTCCATCCTCCAAAGGATCCAACTGTCACCAATCATGTCCAATCATCATCTGAGGAGGAGACTCATGTGGTCCAAGATACATCATGAAGACCGGATGCAGGGAACACAATCCAAACACAACATATAAAGAGAGTCATGTTAATACAAAATCCATTAGATAGATCTCACAGAATATCCTCTTCAAACTTCACATCATCTTACAAAATTATGCAATTTTCCAAGTCTAGGTATGGGAGGGTCATTATTACTCCCTATTAGGTGTGTCAATACCCATACCAAGAGGTGTGTCCCAAGGAAACCCATCAAGGGTTATGTGCAATGATAATGGTATGGATTAGGGTTTACTTCATGGGGTGGATGTCATTGACAGTCAAGGCCATGTATAATATTCATCCTCATGAGCACCTTTGTAGAGAGAGCGCTTAGGCAATGAGATACCCTTTCCTCGACATTGTGTCTTTCCAAACCCCTACTTGCCTTTTTCTTTATAGCTTTAACCTTTTCTAGCTTTTGACATTTGATTTTCTTAGTCCTTTCATAAAAAGGAGGTTGTCGATTCAAAGAGGCTTCTCATTCGTTCTTCTCTCTCATTCTCAAGGTGTAGAGTTACTTCTTTTCTCTTTTTATGCTATTTGGGTGTTTTGGTGCATAACACTTGGTTTCAAAGCATACGATCCTTAGGTTTGGCTCCTTTAAATAATTCATCTTGGTATTTTTTCTAGACAGTTTTAGACAATGAAATTTTTGGGAGTCTAAGGAGACACATTGAAGTATTATGGTCAAATTTATGAAAAGGAAATATGTTGGGTTAATGACTTATTTGATTCTTATTCTAGATTTGTTATTCTTATTATTGTTATATCTAGGAAGGTTTATTTGATGATGAGATAATATTAGTTGAGTGATTTGTAGAGAGATTGTTAAGTGATTTTAGGAGTTGGTCGTTTCATGTGATAGCTCTTGGACGTGTATAAATATTTGTGTTCTTAATGAAAATGATTTGAGCTGGTGTGTTGTATTGTTGAATCATTGTAGTGATCCATTAATTTTGGTTATTGTTTTCTTCATTTGGTATCAGAGCAAGTGAAGGAGGAAAGTCGACTTCACGTTGATACATTGTGTGTAACCCAGGCCGTGAGATGATAAGAAAGCTATATAGTGTAGTGTTTTGGCACATCGTAACTCGTCTGTATTCATTTTTTAAGAACCAATCTTTTTTTTTAAGTTATCAAATGATTTGTTACAAAACTGAGGGTTTGGAGAATAATATAAAGCAAGTCAACGTCGAGACCTGTCGAGTCGAGGCAGAGAGTGGAAATTAGGCACAATGCGCAAACCTGCAATGCTTTTCTCCAAGGGATCATGATTATATGGGATGAATATGACACAATGCGCTCATAGATGGCCTCGAATCCTACAATGGAATAATAGAACGAGGTGAGAGAAAGATCGGTTCGATTCATTTCTTCTGCCGCATGTAGGAATTGCCATGGTTTTCTCTTGTTCGATTGCTAGATCGATGTGTGGAATAAATAGTTTGCTTCCCACAATTATATGTTGTATTCTCTCTATATTTATTAATTTATTAGTTAAAAAATTTGAAAGACAGTAACAAGCTCTTACTGTGGATAGATGGTACACACAAACCATTTATTTCGGTTGTACGCAACAAATAAGAAATCCTTTGGCACAATTTTGGTGGTACACAACAAATAAGAAATCCTTTGGCACAATTTTGGTGGTACACAACAAATAAGAAATCCTTTGGCATAATTTTGATCATACGCAACAAATAAGAAATCCTTTGGCACAATTTTGGTGGTACGCAACAAATAAGAGGTCATTTGGTGGGAGATATTCATTGTGGAGCTGCCAAAGGCATTGTTGGGTTTGTTTTCTTATTATTACACTCATTGATTCCCTCGTAAACACTTGACTGATGAAACCAACAATTTGAATCTGAGAAAATATTTTCTCCTCCTTCTTTGAATGTTATAACATTTATCGATATCAGAGGTATTTTTTATTGACGTATAATTGTAATTGTACTTTGTGCATGAGAGACAAAACTTTATTTGTAAAGGATTTCTCATAGAAATTGTAAAAAGGAAAATAACAATCTTCGGTGAAGGGGATATTAGGAGATTTGTTTGTAGTTTTTGAAAGAATTGAGATATTTAGCTCTCTTTGTACTCATAAAATTAATAAAAATATATCTTTTGGTGGTGGTTGAGTCAGAATTTTTGGGACACCTATTCTCGTCCAAGGTTGAAGTGGGACAACTTATGTTGTGTTATGTTGTGTTTGCGTTCTTTGTTGCTTTTCTCATGAAGACAAGTAATATTGTGTTACTAAATCTCACCAACATAAACTACTTTTACTAGAGCAAAAGAATGCAACCCGTATTCATCAGTAAAGATTTATGGAGTATTGTATCAGATGAGTATGAATTTCCTTCTGATGAATATTATAAAGCATTGGATGTTGTAGGAAAGAAATGTTTAAAAGAACTCATAAAAAAGATAATGAAGCACTTTCTTTGATATGTAGTGCAGTGGATGAATCGATCTTTCCAAGAACAAATGTAGCAATATCTTCTAAATAATCATGGAATATATCAAAAAACACATATGAAGGTGCAATAGTTTCCAAATTGCAAACATTAAGGAGCAAGTTTGAAAATACCAAGATGAATGCTAATGAATTAGTAAATGATTATATCATCAAAATACAGGATCTTGTTAATCAAATGAGGACGTTAGGTGAAAATATTCTAGAGAGAAGTGTTATCCCCAATTCCTAGGAATAACTAAGGAGATGGTGTATCGAGGCCCTCAGGTTGCAAACATGGAGTATCGAGAGGCATATGGATGACAACATCCACTAGCACAGACAGAGACCCACCTCACCACCATAGTTATGGGTTCATCATGAGGGTATCCACCACATCAGCTTTTTTCCGGAAGACATTGAGTCTTGCTCCATGAGGTAAAATCTGGGTATTATGGTGAGTGTCATTTCAATATTTGAGGCATTTGAGTTTGTTGCATTTAAAACTGCTTTTGATTATGTAACGTCTACTTGGAAATTATGCTCTTTGCCTTGTTTCACCTTGGTGGTTGACATTGTGCCCTAGTAAGTGGTCACCCTTAGGGATGGGTTTTCTAATGGGAAGTCCCCTTGATGAGTCATCATGCCATTCTTGACCATACTTGTCACTTTCCACACTTCATCCCCTCATCTCCTTATATTTTGGGATTTTCGAGTGTACTGACCCAAGAAGGGATTGTCCCTCATTTCATGGGAAGAAGGGGTTGAAGGCCTAGAGGGAAATGTAGCTGGAAAATGATAAAATCCATATTGTGAACCTTCTTGATGCTCGCCCAAAGATGTCTTGAGGACAATGAAGTGTCTCTCCTAAAAAATCAAAGACCTGCAAAAGCAAACACATAATATAAATGTCCCACTTGTTGAGGGATCTACACAAGGTGCATTACAAGCTAGATTATACCCCCATGGCACTCTGTGTACTTCTCCCTTCAAGTGACACTTTGGTACTGCCCCCCAAGCTAATCGATTAACAAGAAGAATGATTTAGAATATTTTTAGAAGCCTTGTGCCAAAATTTTAAATGGTTGTCACCAGTATTATTGTTTCTAAAGATCTAAGTACAATGAGAATTGGCGAATTGAGTGGAGACTTACTGATTGTTGAAGAAATACCTTCAAGCGAGAACATGGAAAATGATTTTTCCACGAGGTATTGAGGACAAGGAAGAACCAGAGGACATTAATCATAAACAAAGTTTTCATAATCATAATAGATATCAACATAATTCACATAATTTCAATAAGGGAAATGCATCCACATCAAGAGGGAGAGGAAGAAGTCCAAATCAATTTAGAGGAAGGAGCAGAGAAGGATCTCATGGAAGAGGAAGAGGAGGAGAAGGATATCGAGAAAAAGATGGAGTACAATGTTTTTATTGTCAAAGATATGGTGATTTAGAAAGAGATTGCCATGTGAAATTGCATGATATGGAAAATAAAGGTGCCAATATTGTTGTTGAAAGAAACTATAAATGAGAAGTTACTTATATCAAGTCTTATGGCACACAGTAAAGAGAGTGAAGCTTGGTATATTGATTCGGGATGTTCAACACATATGACATTTCAGGAGGAGTTGTTTAATAGAATAAATGACAATTATTCTAGTAAAATGATATTTGGTGATGATAGTGCTCTAGATGTTAAAGGGAAAGGTACAGTGATAATCCCAACTTTAAGTGGAAAGAAGAAGTTAATTGATGATGCTTTGTTGACACTAGCATTAAAGAAGAACCTACTTTCTATACGACATATGTTGGAGAAAAGCTACAAGTTAGTGTTTGATAATAAATAGTGTTTAATCATGGATAAGTTAAATAAAAATGCAATTGCAGCGAGAGGAGAAATAACTGAAGAAAGGATTTTCAAGTTCACTTTTTCCTCGAGCAACTCACAAAGTTTCAAGGCTATACAAGAAGTGAGGAGCAGACTTTGGCATTTGAGAATGGGACATTTGAATTTCCAACACTTGGTATTGTTAATGAAGAATAACATGGGGAATGGACTTCCTTATATTAAAGTTGATGATGAGATTTGTGAAGGGTGCATATTTGGGAAGCAACACAGGAAAAGCTTCTCAAATATAATTTGGAAGGCTAGAGAACGTCTAGCGTTGATACATTCATACTTGTGTGGTCCCATGGAGACTATGTCTTTCAGAAAGGCATGATATTTTCTTATCTTCACAGATGATTATTCCAGGAAAACTTAGGTACACTTTTTGCATGAGAAATCAAAAGTGTTAAAATATTTTGTTGAGTTCAAGGAAATGGTTGAAAAGCAAAGTGACTTCAAAATTCTCACCCCAAGATGAGATAATGGGGGAGAATACAAGTCAAATGAATTCATGAATTATTGCAGGATGAATGGAATAAAGTGAGTGCAAGATACCAGATATATAAAATATGCAGAACAGAAACGAAATGCTAGAAATGACAGAATAACAGTAAAATATCCAGCATAATCTTCACAATACACAGAAATGATATATGAAATAACAACAGAAATAGCACTTTGAATCAGA
>SNQJ01S0248071.1:2324-13022 GCA_010110895.2 Picea sitchensis
CCCCCATCCAGATAGACGAGTACCTCTTTTTAATTTAACGAGCTCGAGGAGGGTAACACATGCTCGATATAACTCACCTTCGGTAAGTTCCTCTTCCTTTGTTTAACGAGCTAGAAGAAGTAAGGGTTCGATCCTGTGTGGTCTTGTCGATATTTTTTTGGTGAGTCCAAAGACAGAAAACTCAAAGGTTTTTTATGATTATAGAGTCTGGAAAAACACTTAAAAGAGAACTCTCTTAGTTCCTTTTTCATAAAATTGGTCTCACGAGGCCGAAAAAGAGATAAATTACCACTCGAAAGATTCCCTTTCGAACCTTTTAATGAGTGTGAAAGGAAGCAAGATCACTCGATGATCTTTTCATGTTTAAAGAGTCTGAAAAGAGTTTAAAGACGACTCCAGGGGGTTCCTTTTTCGTATATCCATGCAGGTCCAAAAAGAGATAAAAGTTTACCTGGATTCTTTCTCATGTATTTATGAGCACGAGAAAGAACAAAGACTAAGATCGGTACTCTGCCCCCAGCTTGAAATCTAGCGGGTTGACTCTAGAATGATCATAAAAGGTTGGAGACATGCCCCCCAAGCTTCAATTCATTCACCAACTTTGAGGTTGTCACCAATTTCTGTGCTAGATGGAGAAAAAAGGAGAAGGGTGGACGAAAAGAAGGTTCAAGAGAGGTGACTGTTTCATTTTTTAACAAGCTTGACACAGGAAAAGAACTAGGCTCAGGGCCTCTGTTTCATTTTTTAACGAGCTTGTCACAGAGAGGAGAAACTATGCTCGTAACTACTTCTTGATCATGGCTTCCAAGAGAATAACCCTCTGGAAGGATACCACATCAAGGGACAAAACTCAGTCATGGCTACCAGGAGATCTTCGCTGGATGGAAGGTAATCACTCGGGAAGGAACACATGTCAAGGGTCACAATAGGAGTAAGGAGACTAGGCTCCAATAATCCTACCGAAGAAATCACCATGTCAACTACCAGATCCAAATCATCAAAAGTCGGAGGCACGGGAGGTGATAGAAAATCGACATCAGGAGGGGAGATAGACTGTATATCTGCCTGAATTTCTTCATGAGGGGGAAGAAAAGAGGATCGGTGACGGTTATTATCCCAAGGTAACTTGTCAATGCGAAGCATTTCTAGAATAGATTCATTCGAAGGAAAAGTTGGGGAAATGTAGTCGGTCGTAGACGACAAGAAACTCAACCGTGATTGCATCGATGAAACGTCAAGTGCCAATAGATGTTGGTCATCTGATGAGGGAGAAGCGGATTGGGTAGAAACGTATGATTTTTCGGTTGGACTAAGTGGCACAGTGTCACTTAGTGCATCAAATACCAATGGACAAGGTACAATCCAAGGGTCAGATGATTCCAAAGATTGATAATCCGTGGTTGAAATCATATCGACGGTGGCAATATGATGTGTGGTCGGCGGAAGTGGTGTAGGGAAGGTACCCATGAGGCTAGAATATTTCAGTAAGCCAACACCAACGCTTTCATACGTGATCTTGTGGTCTCCCAAGAAAGGAATATTGTTGGTAGTAGGAACACGAGCATTGGGTGTGCAGAAATACAACTAATCGATAGTGACAATTTTTCCCTGATGAGGAAATTGCACACATTGAAAAACTGACGAGGCAACGACAATTATATCATAAAACCAACTTCTTCCAAGTAACAAGTTGTAATCAAGGGGAGCATAGACCACCTCGACATCAACGGTAATGGTTTTGCCACCCAATTGGATGGGCAAGGAGTGTAAAAGCCCATGTGGATGAAAACCTCGCCCATCGAAGGCACGTAACATTGTTGGGGATTTGTTGAGTGCTGGTGATTTTAAACCTTTCCAACATGCTAAAGACATAACACAAGTCGAGGCTCCCTCATCCAGAATAGTTCGGTGAATTTGTTGGTTGTGAACAACAACATCAACTTGGAAAGCAAGTTGGTGGGAGAGTCAAGACACATAATTATCTAGGTTAAACATGATATGGTTGGATGACTCAGGATCAACAGTGCCAAGAGTGGCTAAGAGATTTCTACCTTGACTGGGGCAGTGCTGTAGAACTTCTAACGCAGACATAGCACACGGTGCTTGAGCCAAATCTTCAACAATGTTGTAGTTCTGGGTGGCACATGAACTAGGATTAAAGGTAGCTTTACATATAGTGCTCTTAGGAGGGGATAATATAGATTCGAACATGGGTTTCTCAATCTAAAGTGGTCCAGATGGAGGATTAACCGATGGAAGACTAACGAAGGACAATTATGGATCCGGTAAAGTACCAGTACTGTTAGTGTATTTTCCTTTGTCAGGGTTACCTGGTGTGTCATATGTCTTAGATCGAGTGATCAAATTGATCCCATTAAACATATAAATATGTGCACTCGACGATGCCTCATCATGAGGATCGTTAGAATTGCCCCCAGGAGAGGGGGTTTGAGCAACCATGGATTGCTGCTGTGGAAAAGGCTGAGTAAGCACAGCGGGTTATGACTTTCCTTGGAAAATTTTGGCCACTTCATTGCGAAGTGGACAGTCTCAAGTGTAGTGATCGTCACCACAAATGATACATAGGAATTTTAGTTTCCATTGTGGTTTCTTTTCGGTAGCAGGTGTTTGATTTTTTGGTTGTTCTTTATTATTTTTCAATATATTCCTTGTCTTCTTTTTACCTCCGGATTGCTGCGAAGGGGCAGATTGAACTGCATTCACCTTAGATATTTGAATTTGGGGGGAGGTATATGAGAGTGTGATAAATTGGGAGATAGATTGAGTTTTGACAGAACCGATAACACCATCTGCATGAGATGAAGATGATGGCTTAGAAGGATCAGTATTAGCTCGAGAAACATTCAGAAGCAAATCATACAAAGTACCAGATTGGGAATAAACCAAATCTAAATACTGAGCTCGGGCAATGGCTTGTTCCTTTGTGACCACACCACCCATAGTGACATCACAAGCGATCGGGGGTAATAGTGATTTAGTAAACCATTCTGCCAATAGCATGTCAGGAATGACTGCCTTGATCATCCTTCGTCATCGCCTCCACTCATGAATATGGTCAGAGATATGCACAGAGTTAGTTTGAAGAAGGGAGGTCAAGAGTTCAGTACCCATCTCGTAGCGAATAGGCAGTTGAAAGTGCATGAGGAAAGACATGGCAAGGGAATTGAAATCATGAAAAGAAGCACGTGGTAGTTCAATATACCACTTTTCTGCCAAACCAGTAAGTGTTCACTGGAAAAGATGCAAACGTATAGAATCATCCATGAGGGAGTTTGATGAACACCACAAATGGAAAGTCATCACATGGTTGTTTGGATCTTCGCCAAGGTTTCCTTCAAATTTCATAATATCATAAGGAAGTTTAGCTGGAATGATTGGCCAAACCGGTGAATGAGAAATAGGATCATTAGTTAACCAAGACAAATCTGGGAGATCCAAAGTCGCAAGGAAAGGTAGTTGTCAGTTAATTTGTGAATGATACTGGTGTGGCATAGGAACACTAGTAGGACCATAAACTGGGTTAGGTGGATATGTGTAACCAGTAGGTCCTCTTACACACTGTTGTTGTTGGCTAGGATAAGAAGGATTCGATGATGGATTAGAAACATTGGCATAACCTGGTGGGTTCTGAGCATTATAAGTCGGGTGATTTATTTTCGCATGAGGAGGATAAACATTTTTCCCTTGAGAATGGTAAGGAGTAGATCCCAAAGATGGATACACATTAGACCCATGAGGAGGATAAGACTATGGTCCTGAAGAACTCCAGGTGGTGTTTGGGATGCTACCTGGATAAGATTGTCTGTAAGATGTTCTGGAAGGAATAGGATTGGATACTCCTTCTAGTGGGTTATTATATGAGTGTCCCCCAATGTGGGGTTGAGTAAAAGTGCCTTCTGAAGATCCTCCCCAGGATTGTGAAGGGTTCCTAGCAAATGAGGGCTCCCCCCCTGTCAGTGGTGGATTTATGACCGGGGTATGACTGGCAAATGGAGGTTGCCCTCCAGGAGGAGCATGAAAAGGTGGTTGTCCTCCGGGAGGGGTAGGCTTTCCATGGAAAGGTAGTCCTCTAGGAGGGGGAGGTTCGTTGGATGGTGGTTTCCCTCTAGCCGGTTGTGTTTGGCCAGCAGGGGTCTGCGTTCTTGGGTGAGAATATGTCCCAGCAGGATCTTGTGGAACATGTGGAGCTGTAGAGTAAGAGCTTGTAGAAATGGGGGTAGAGAATAAAGTTATTTGGGGATGAGTAGAGGTGATGAGTCCAACATTAGGATGGATTTGTGCTGTTCTAACAGTAATTTTAACAACCTGATCAACCAGGTGATTCATGGTTTGACCGGATGGTCCTGTTTCACTAGGAGGGTCATCAGGATGAAACAGTTGTCGAAAGGATTCAAAATGTTCATAGAGATTGCATCCCAATGAATTCCTCTATACAGAATGAGCAGGTGTGGGATTGGTACTTACTGTAGTGCTAGGACGAACAAGAGTCCTATATTCATCACCAAAGATTGGTTCTATGGATCCCATAGATTGACCACCTGATCAACTGGACTGATCAGGGATGGAACCGGATTGACCAGATCATCAACTAACGATAGGTCGGGGGAAATATTACGATAACCTTTTGGAAGTTGAAGTTTTTCCAAAAGAGAAGAATCCTCATCCATACGAGGACAAAGGTGAGAGTAATGATCACCTTTACATAACATGCAAGGGAACTTGACAGTTCTCTTCTTATTACAAACCTTAACATCACTAGTTGACGGGGTATCATCGACATGACCAACAGAGGCCGATGACATGGAGGAACACATTTCTAAGACCTAGGTAAGACCGGGGCAATCCCTCAAAAAGTGGTCACCCTTACAAAGGCTACAAGGGAATTTGGGTTTTAGATTCTTCATTTTAATCTTGTTGATCTCATCAACACTCCCAGTGCTATTAACAGTCACTGGTTTCTTAGAGCCAACAACTGGTGTTGTTGGGGTCTTGGTGTTTTTCGAGCTCTTCTTCTTCTTCTCTTTCCATTTCTTCTTCTTATGATCAACCCGACTACTTGCTTTAGAGCTTTCACTAGGCGAAGAAGGAGAAATGGAAGGAGACTTAGTGGGTGAAGAATGAGAAAATTCGATGTGAGGTTGATGTGTGGGTGGTGTATTGACATCTAAAGTATTAGGTGCAGCTGAAACATTGGGAGGATTCAGGATCACCAGAGTGGGGAACAACCAAACTGGTAATCCAATGTTGAGTCCTGGAAGACTCAGTGTGGCAATATATGGAGGACCAAAGTTTCCAAATGAAGGAAAAGTATAAGGTTCCCCAGTAGAAGGGGTTCCTCCATTGGTCCTCTCAGGATTTGATGCCATTAACACTGACTCAACCTAAGGTCCACTAAGTAAAACAAACAACACACGCCATGAATCTAAGAAGCAGTCAATCAAACAAACCTTCCTACAATGAAACCACTAGTTGGTGATGAAATCCAACGTCGCGAGATCAAAATAGGAAGGGGCAGGGATAGAGCGGGTGGATCAGTTACATTGGTGACCTGCTTAACGGACTTACACCTTGGTGCAAGATTCCATGCAGTAATTGTGGATTTACCCTTCAAGGAGCCCGTGTGAGTTTGACCAACGTCTGTTCCAGGTACAGTGAGACTTCCCTTCACCGTCACCTTGGGTGGGACCCTAAATATTATGGCCACTAAGGTCACCAATTCATAGTAAGCCCCTGGGCGGGTACAGTCGACAGTCCAATCGAAACATATGGGTAGGATAACAAGTCTAAAATCAACTTGAAAGGCTTCCACACATGATCATGGGTATACCTTCTAGTGACCCCTAATATACGATCTGACCACTACAAACGGTTGAACCATGGAGGGATAATCTCCGTAACTCACCCAAATGCGACCTCGTGTGTAACCCCTGTGTGAGAGGGGGATCCTAGCAAGCCAATACGACAATTGGATTTGACTCTCCCTACCACAAGATACTAAGTTTTTTTGATAGATTCTATTCCAAATCCCTAGACCTTAAACTAATGTAGGTTTGCTAACAAAGATGTAAAAAGTCTGATAGATTTTAGTTAAGTGATGATTTTAATGGTTGTTGTTTACTTAGAGGGTGTATGAAAGTGAAACTGATGGAATGATGACTCAATTCTCAAAAATATGCATGAAAGATGATAAGCAATCGTTTCTTTTCAATGAACGCCTATTTAAGGGAAAGAGAAAGAGTCGTTTTCACTATCAAACACTTGATAAGGAATGCCCTCAATCAATTTTGTTCTCAATCAGATCCAACATAATGCTACAACATTTCAAAAATTCATTCTAATATGAAAACTAATCACTAAGATGTACTTTTTTCATTTGTATGCGAATGATGATTAATTCAATGAAAAACTTGTCCTGCCAACTACCCTTTCAGATCAAGGAGATTCAGATAAGAATATGTAGATTTTGTACAAACAACGCACACCCTCTTGCAATCAAACAAGAGAAAGAAAACCAAAAACACAAAAGGAAGGAGAAAGATATTGAATCAGATGACCTCAAAGAACCAAATGAGAAGAGTCACAGACTTCCAATGTCCTTCACTGGAGTTCCCACTCAGTCGGATGGGAGAGAAGGAAGTGGTGGATTGATTTCAAGCTCTCAACAACAAAACTCAAAAATAAGGAAGAAGGGCATAAAATCTGAACAACAAGGTGTTTACTTCTTAGGAGGAAGCATGTCAAAGTTCAAAAGAATAAGCATTGAATCACAAAGTAGCTCAGCAAGTGAAAAAATAGAGTTTGGATCTCAAAAAATACAATTTTTGAAGAGATTTTGTGCAAAAAGGGGCTGGCGCTCTGGTGTAAGGGGCACCAGGGCATTATAAGGCTCTGTCCAGCACCTTAAGGGAC
Source organism: Picea sitchensis (assembly GCA_010110895.2). Taxonomy (NCBI): domain Eukaryota; kingdom Viridiplantae; phylum Streptophyta; class Pinopsida; order Pinales; family Pinaceae; genus Picea; species Picea sitchensis. Next base: position 9,255 of record SNQJ01S0248071.1, read on the forward strand.
CCTTCCTCAGTTTCCCGTAATGTTGGGAGGGAAAATTGTCTTTATTGATGTCACGGTAGTCTGAGACCCCTTGGATTTCACTTTACTCCTTGGGCGGGTTTATGTCTATGCTATGAAAGCTCTTGTATCCACTCTTTTCCACGTGATATCTTTCCCTCACGATCGAAGAATTGTGACTATTGATCAACTTTCATTCATCGGCCCTGACTGGGTTACCTACCTAAGTGGTTCTTATATGCAGACAATATCGTCCCTATCGCATGTCAATTATGTGGTGTTGTCTCCCATGACCTCAACTTCTGATGATTTGGATCCGGTAGTTGACATGGTGATCTCTTTGGTAGGGTTACTGGAGCCTAATCTCCTTACCCCTGCCGAGACCCTCAACATGTGTTCCTTCCAGAGTGATTATCTTCCATCCAGTGAAGATCTCTTGGAAGCCATAACTGAGTCTTGTCCTTTGAGATGGTGTCCTTCCAGAGCATTATCCTCTTGGAAGCCATGATCAATACAAAGTCACGAGCATAGTTTCTCTTCTCTGTGAAAAGCTCGTTAAAAAATGAAACAGAGGCCCTGAGCATAGTTCTTTTCTTGTGTCAATCTCGTTAAAAAATGAAACAGTCACCTCTCTTGAACCTTCTTTTCATCGACCCTTCTCCTTTTTTCTCCATCTAGCATAGAAATTGGTGAGAACCTCAAAGTCGGTGAATGAATTGAAGCTTGGGGGTCATGTCTCCAGCCTTTGATGATCATTCGGGAGTCAAGCCTCTAGCTTTCAAGATGGGGGCAGAGTACCAAGATTAGTCTTTGTTCTGTCTCGTGCTCGTAAATACATGAGAATGCATCCAGGTAAACTTTTATCTCTATTTCGGACCTGCATGGATATACAAAAAATGAACCCCCTGGAGTCGTCTTTAAACTCTTTTCAGACTCTCTAAACATGAAAAGATCATAGAGTGATCTTGCTTCCTTTCACACTCGTTAAAAGGTTTGAAAGGGCGTCTTTCGAGTGGTAATTTATCTCTTTTTTGGCCTCGTGAGACTAATTTTATGAAAAAGAAACTGAGAGAGTTCTCTTTTAAGTGTTTTTCCAGACTCTATAATCATGAAAAACCTTCGAGTTTTCTGTCTTTGGACTCGCCAAACAAACATCGACAGGCCCACATGGGATCGAACCCTTACTTCTTCCAGTTCATTAAACAAAGGAAGAGGAACTCACCGAAGGTGAGTTATATCGAGCATGTGTTACCCTCCTCAAGCTCATTAAATTAAAAAGAGGTACTCGTCTATCTGGATGGGGGAAAAATTGAAAGAAGCAAGCCAAGCAGTTTTTTTTTTTGAGAACATTATCAGTAACTCTTAGAGTCTCCCTTGAACACGGCACTTTATCTTTGGGCACATATTAATCCACTGAACCTCTGCACTGAGCCAATCCTTTGAGTTTCTTTTACTCCCTTGGGTCACGTGACATAAGTCACAACACCCACTGCATCAACAAGTTTTGGTCTATGTCAAGTTTCTATTGTTGTGCCTCAGTGTTCAAGGGAAGTATCCACCTTCAAGAGTCAGCCATTACAAATATCTTGTCTCAATACCCATGTCATTCCATGTTCATTTGATCTACCAATTACATCTCTATGTCTATTTCGTGTCGGTGATGGGGGATACATCAAGGACCTCCTTCGACGAGTCTATTTCTATCAACTTCAACACACTATCTAGGAACTAGATTTAGAAACCAATTAGTACTTTGGGACCTGCATGCCTCAATGGCAGGCCTCCTCACATCTGACAGTGGGTTTACATCATTGACCTCTGATCGGATCATTCCACAGATGTTCAACTTCAGCTCATCTATTCACATTCATTGGAATGTACTAGGGTACCTTGGGAATCATTGACATCAATGGTGATTTCCCTCATGCTTGTTAACGGTTTACATCATTGACCGGTAATCAAGTGGTTTCTTCCATGTTCGACATCAGTACATCTATTCACATGGTTAGATTCATACTACATTAGGATTGGTAAGAAGACCCTGGGTTGAGTGATCACTCTGATATGTACTTTCCCCAAGTTGCGATGGAATTTCTCTTGAACAAATGACACATATACTATTACATAGATCCACTTTGTATTGGTCGTGGCTATGTCTTGTCATCTCATAGATCCACTGTGTATTCTTCATGGCTACGATTAGTTTAGGTCATGGGCGTATAAATCCACAGTGTATTTTCAGTGGCTATACCTTTTATCAATATGATTATGGATCCGCAGTGTATTTTATGGAAACCATATCTTGCAAATCTCTATCACTCAAGCATAGGTATGCCTGCCTTGGGTTTGAAACAAGTCCTAATGTTTGTTGGATGTTTGTGTGCAGTTTCTGTCAGGTTCTCTACATCTATACCCTTGTTTGAAATCCTACAAAGCATTTCAGTTATCAGTTCTTATCTTCTAACTTCATACTTTGGGGGACAATCTGTTACACACCAAATTTACTCACTTCGATGGTGTCGCAAGTGTTGTCATTATAAGTGTCACAGGTGTCATCTTTTGCTCACAAGTGTCGCAAGTGTAGGGAAAAGCATACTGCCATGATGCCTATGTCGTGCCTATAATGACATAAGGAGGACACTAGACACTCATCAAATACTTGATTTGAAAGAGGAGGAATGGTCAACTGGGCTCATGGACCGCTTGCCATCTGAAAGAACCAAAAAACTGACTTTTTTAGAGGAGAGTGCCCCCCTATACCTCCTTTAGGAGAACTGACACCCCCCTTACACTGTCTGGAAGTGCTATAGTGCTCTGATAGATCTTTTGGGGAGCGTTGATGAGCTTAGGAGTGATGGTGCCCCCCTAAGGCCTACAGGGGAGAATTATAACACTCTGATGGATCTTTTGAGGGAGCCCTGCCTATTATGGGTAGTAGTTAGTTTATTGAGATGAATGGGGGAAGGATCCCTTCAATCCCTGAAGGCAGTTGGATTCGAATCCCTAGTCAGACCATGATCTTAGGGAAGATCCCTAACTGAAGGAGGAAAATACTCAACTTACCCTAAGGATAACTCAAGTGGTTGAGCCTCTCCAATGATATATAAGTAGGATTTCTCATGGTGAAAGGGAAATGGAAATGGAGAATTACACCAAACTTATGATCTCATAAGTGGTGTTGGAACAGAGAAGGATTGGAAGCAAGAAACCTATTATCTNAAGAACAATTAGTGAAACCATCATCATTCTGATCATGGATATTTCGAGCAAGGGTTAGACAAGGAGGACTTGGCAGAACTATCACATTCCATCTACGACTGTAAGTAACGTTATTGTCCTCATCAATATGACACACTTGGCATGTTTCTTTCTAGTTAGTGCTTAATATTACATGAACTTGCTTCTAATAGATAGGTCTATTTCGAACTGACATCAATAGAGTAGGAAGTGGTCATACTTTGTTTGTCTACAGGATTCATCGAGGAGCGAAAGATTGGAGCTCAACTTGAGTCATGTAGGGACAAACGTCAATTAAAGGTACTTCTCTTCTCCTTCCTCCTCACACACTTGTCCACTTAGCTCTAGAAGGAAGTCAGTGACCACGATAATCATTTTTTGTCTTGAGATTTAAGAGTCTAGCCCTCAAGAGGAGATCTACCTGTCCACAGGGAGATTTTCCTTCAACAATTTGACTCACACTTGAAATATTATGTTTCATATCTTCTACTAGTCGAACATTTTCTACCTTTTCATTCTTGTTCCCAATTTAGA
>SNQJ01S0248072.1:0-11123 GCA_010110895.2 Picea sitchensis
TAATTGGTTTATGTGTATTTCAATTTATGGTTGATTGTTGAATGAATAATTAAACTCCTAGATTTAATTTCTTGTACTCAACTTAGTTTGAGCCTTAGTATTTTTGTTAGGGACTACCCCCCCTTGGCTTCTCTAGGAGTTGGCCTAGACGAAGGAGTTGAGGATTATGTGACAACACCTTAATTCTCACTTGCCCCCAAGGACACACCGAGTGGATTGAAGATTTCTTCCACGTCTCCCAGGGGTGCATAAGGCAACAACACTGACCATAGAATCTGGGTCCACCATCTCTCCAACGGCTCAAAGCTCGTCTCTGATCTGGGTGTATCGGCCAAGGAAAGAAGTAACCGACTCATCCTGGAGCATACAAATGCCCCCGAGTTGATCATATAGAACTATCTTCCGGTTTTGGTTAGAGCTCTCTTAAAGCTTGCATAGAGGTGCCCACATCTCAAATGCACAAGCTTTCCCAGTCAAGTGGGGAATGATGTGATCTCAGACTGCATCACATATTGTCCTCTTTGCCTTGTTGTTCCTCTTCCTGAACTCTGCTAACAAGACGGGAGCAGTAGCAGGGGGAACAAGAACAACTGCCTGAACTATATCCCATAGTTCGAGGTCCTCCAAGACAAAGACAATTCTGGCCTTCGAAGGCGACCAGTTGCTAGCTCCAGCTAGCCTATCCTCCACACGCATCTGAGATGCTGACATCACTGTCGATTGCACTCAAACTGATGCTGCAATTGCAAAGGAACGTTACCTCACTCCTGTCAGCACAGGTGTGAAAAGAGGCAAACGAACATCGACCTCACTCCTAGCAAGATAGGTGTGAAAAGAGGTCGTGAAAAATCAGCCTCACTCCTACTACGTAGGTGTGAAAAGAGACTGACGAAAATGTCCACAAACTGCTCTACAATCCTCCACAAAAATCTGCCAACAAGTTGCCACTGAACTCGGTCAATGGCTATCCACAAAGTCTGCCCAGAAGGTGTCTAAAACAGTCCCACAATATGCTGTCCAAAACTCAGCAGAAATAAACCACCAAGCTTTGATACCATGAAGATTTTTTGAGGTACTATCAGGCTGCCAAAACAGGTTTGTCCTTGACCTTTATTTTGGCTTTAACTTTGACTTTCCAAAACTGTCTTCTTGCTGTCTTTTAGGACAACAAACTGTTAGGTTACTTTCTGCTAATAATTTTGTGGTTAAGTGTCCATTTGAGGTGCCCTAGGATGTAGTTTTAGTCACCAAGATGTTAGCACATGCATACCAAAATATATGTAACACACCTAGAGATCTTTACTGCTGAAAATACTGTTGTTCTAAACACTAGCATACATGAAAATGAAAACATGTATTTTTGGTCAACATGACCCTAGATAAAACCCCCCCGGGGAAAACCAGTTTGGAATATGAGTGTATATATGTGGAGAATAGAAGGTGGAATACAACAAGTACAATAAACAAAAGAACCTGATACAATAGAAGCTTGAACCAAGCTGCAATACAATCCCAACTGAAGCAAGTGCGCCCTAGGATGGTGCGCCCTCTACAAATGCTGTCTAGACCACTGAACTGAAGCGCTCTGCTGAATGAAAGCTCCAATGGAGAAACCCTCCCACAATACTTTGATACTGAGCTGTAGCTACCCACTGAAACTGACCTCACTGCAAACTGAGCTCTGAAAGTCCTCCCTGCTGATGATGCGCCCTCCTCATCAAGTGCGCCCTCCTCCAAGCAAGAACCACTCCACAAAATAAATGAGGACCTAAGCTATGTGGTTGCCTCCATAGATAGAAGCGCCCACGCTTTACTCAACTCTAGCCTCCAACCTCATCCTCATGCTCTCTCTCAAACTCTCCAAGTGAACAAATGAGTGAATGGAATGAGCCTCTCCTTTGCCCTTGCGCCCTCCTTAAGGATGCATAAGGAAACCTAGAAAGTGAGTGGATGAGATCATTTCATCTCATCCCAAGTCAATGGTTGAGATAATCTCAAATGAATCTCAACTCAAAACCCACTTTACTTAAGTTTCCGTAGTTTCACTTTATGTCCCTTAATTCACCAACAAAGTGAATTAATTGTCGTTTTAGGCTAAAATGACCAAATTTCACTTTTGACTTAAATCTTTTAAGTCAAAGTGAAATTAGACATAAGGTACATGGTACAAAGTACTTACCATGTGTTTAGAAGATCACAAACACAAGGGGACCACTTTCCAAGGTACCCAAATCTCAACAGATCTGCTGAGAGGGACGTCCATGTGGCTGAGCACAGGTGGACGTGTCCCTAGTGGCTGAGCACTAGTGAACGTGTGAGATCCTTGCTATATTGTCTAAGAGTAAGATTTACTTGTAACCCTAATTTATGATGTAAAGGGTATAAGTCGACCTCACCATGTGAAAGATAATTAATATTGTGTAAAGATTAATTATATTTTTGAGTTAAAAAGGTCGGCCCTATTGTGCCAATAGACACACCTTTTGCTGTGTCAAGTCTTGTATAAATAAGAGTGGATCCCCATTGTGGATGACACTCACTTCACTTGTCTTCTCATAATTTCAGCAACACTTGTACGGTTGAAGTGCACACCTCTCTTGGGCGCTAGTTTCAAGGTTGTAGAGCGCCCTCTTGTGTGCATCTAGGGTTTATGGTGTGGGGGATCTTCTCTTAAGAATATAGCAAAGGATTGCTAGGTTTTTCCCTTGATTGAGAAGGGTTTTCCCAGGATACTTCTTGTGTTCTTGTGCATGGTTATTCTTCTTGTGATATTGGTTATTGCAACACTTGTGTATGGTATTGCTGCATTGTTTATGGTTCAAGTACATGCTAAATTGAAATAAACTACATGTGCATGAGCTAAGCATTAAAATTCAACAATTTGCACCTCGGGTTAGCATGGAGAAATCTTAATCAACTAGGTGCAACCTTGGGGGCAAGTTTCAAGTTGAGATACTGTCACCTCTACTCTCAACTTCTCCGTCTAGGCCAACTCCTAGCGAAGCCAAGGGGGGTAGTCCCTGAGAAAATAATCTAAGGATTTTAATCTAAGAATGATAAAAGCAACTTCTAGGAGTTAATATGATGAAACAAGATTTATAACAACAACATATGACTCAAATATAATTAAAGGATACACCCTGTCAATACATGCAAAGAGTCATTCACATTCATAACATACTCCAAATATAGATGATTTGAATAGTAAATGCTTTGAAGTAAAATAATCCAATCAGATAGATGAAAGTAAAGGCCAGTGCAGGAAAAGTAAATGTTATGTTTTGAATATGTCGCGTTTATTTTATCTCGAGTATTTCATTATTTGTGGAAGAACAATATATTAGTCTGGGATAAAAGTGAAGTGTGGATTAAAGTCGGGGTCCCCACTCTTTGTGTGGCCTATCTTACTTGCTAATATTGGGTTCTTATAGACTTGCCGATCGGGTGTGTCATAGGTCCAACGGGGAGAGAACCTCGATCTCAAAGTTTCCCCCTGACTTAACACACTCCACCCAGGGTAGAGGTCTTAGAAATTAGCACAATAAGATAGATTTTCCTAATTAAAACTAGCATGTGTCAACTACTCCCTTTCTGATCCCCAATGGCCACTCTGCGTAGTCACAATGGGAAGATCATACTAGGGTTTATAGCCAACTGGTTTATTTCCAATATATAACAGAAAGGAAACTATTCTAGCAATTAGTGTTCTAGATGGATGATACATGCAAGGTGGATCTAAGCTAGAATTTTAAAAAAACAACTACTCTAAATTGTGGTTTATTTTATCAGTAAGTTAGGTGATGTGAGTTCTTTTTATCATTTTAGGAGTTAGAAAAACTTGAGCAAAAATCTGAAAGTAGTCATAGCAAGAGAAAAGACATCGACACCGGTCCCCCTACCGGGACAAGGCAAGGCAATGTGTAGCCTATGCCGCTTTATTGAAATGATTACAACTCTTCTTCTTTGTGAGAATGCACATTGATCCTCAATAGTTCAGGATCAATGGATTACAAGTTTTCAACAATTTTTCTCAAGACAAGAAGGTGCCCAATTGCTTCAAGGGTTTCTGAGTAAGGTTAAATTTTCAAAAGTTCACCAGAATCTCCCCTTTTACCTGTTACTTCTGCATAAAATCAGCGAACAATTAGTCCTACAAGATGCCCAAAATCACTTTTAAAGTGTTTTGGAACACCCCTAACAAATTGAAAAAAATCTAAGTAAAAATTATGGCAAACCAACAGAAAAGGAACTAAGGAGAGGAAGCTAAAAAGCTACCCCCTTAGGATCTTTCTTTGCTGATATTAAATCAGCGAAGCAATGGCACTTATAACTTGCCAAATATTCAGTTAATAATCCAATAAAATTGCACAACTTCTAACCTACTGATTTTACTTTGAAATACTAGTTAAACGCAAGCAAATTTGAAGTAGATCTAGCTAAAAATGAATTCGTTTTATAATAATAATCTAGATCTAAATCTTACTTATGCATGCAAGTTATTTAGCTTTAGATTTGAATTTGAAATACCAAAAAAACTATTACATGCAAGAAAGGTAAGCACGAGAAATATTTTATAAGAAATTATGAGAAAGAGAGAAGAAGAATGCTTGTTGTCTTGGAATGTCTTGGGAAATGGAGTCTTCGTTAGAGGAAAGCAGGAGGGAAAGTGATCTTCTCAAAGCTCTTTGAAGATGGGAGGAAGCTCACTCGCTTCAACTTATCCTTCAAATGATGTAAACCTGCAATGCTAAGACAAATCTTGCAACAAAAGAGTTAAAAGCATGGTGTTTCATATATTAGAAAGACATGAAGAGCATGACATTAAGCTAAATAAACATGCATCTCACAACTATCTAACATACATAAACTAATAGAAATATCAAGCAAGCTTAGCTTTGCTATTCCTATCCTACAAGGAGATAGCTCAAAACATAGGCCAATAATAACAATTTACAATGCAAAATAAGCTAAATACAAATATACCTCATACACAATTGATCACCATGAATCCACACATGAGAGCTCTACACCACAATAGCCTCCAAAGCCTTTTTTATTCCAATATAATATAGATCGATTACAATGTATCACAAGTGAACTCTTAGCGAAATTCCAACTCTCTTACAAGAGGTAGGTCACCTCTATTAAATAGCCAAGTGAGTGGTTAGGGTTTCCTTAATGAGAAGGCGAGTCATCCTTGAGTGAATGGTGAGTTGTGAAAGCAAAAATATGGAAAAGGTTTAGGTGGATGGTGAGTGGTAAAAGAAAAAAGGATGAGTTGAGTTGAGTGGTGAAAGCAAACAGTGGATGTTTCTTATTCATGAAAAGCGTGTGAGTTGGCCCATGCGACTTGCTTGGCAAGTGGGACGTATGAGTGGGATAGAAAAGCGCTTTAGTGGAAATGAAAACAATGGCTAGACTCAAGGATAAGTGATTTCTCATTTTAGGAAAGATCCAACAACTCTCTTTAAGACTTAAGACAAAAAGAACATGTGGGAGACATGTTTTTTATTTGAAGTAATCCTGATTTTCCTTTTAATTGTCTTTTATTTGGCTAATTTCGAGAGAAATTAATTTTTTAATGATTAATAACCATTATTTTTTTCTCGAAAGGTGGTCTAGGAGTAAAGTGGGTATTCTGAGACAAAAAATGAATACCCCCAAGGCATATGATGCCTCCTAGTACCACTTTTTTTAAATTATTCAGCAATTGCAATTAAAATATCCCGTTTTGCGGGAAATTTTATATTATCCGAAAATATTAAAAAAAATCTAAGGGGGAGTTAGCGTATTTCCATGTGACTAAAAATTGATGACTAGTATGGTAATATACATTAGACACTAGGCTCAAACATCATTTTAAGGCCCAGACACTAATACAAATACTCCATCTTTGGAGAAATGAGTGAAAAAACCCAACAATCATAAGCTGCTGTAAACAACTTATAATTGCTAGATAAAAAAAACACTCCAAAGTAAATGCATTGGAGAGTGGGTCTTAAGTGGCCAAGACCTTTTACAAAGTTCATCATACTAGCTCATCTATTACAATTCCCCGCGGGGTTATGGAAATATGAAAATTTGAAGAATGTACAAGGGACCACGAGGCTTGGTTGGACTTCTGAAATCTGAATTTGAACAATAGCTTGTTCATCTTTGGTGGCTCAACTACAAGTCCATCCACGTGCAACTTTGGGTGGTAGTAGTTACTAATCTAGGTGATATTGACAATTACATCACCATTGAATTGGCAAATCAATTACAAATTCTGGAGTCAAGCATAACCAAAACCCAAAATTAGGCCAATGCGAGAAATATAAAATAAATGATCTATAATTCACAACTAATGACTATGTTTTGAAATCTTAGTTTAAAGCTATGTACGTGTATGTGAGATAATATTGATATAATTTTTGAAGTGACATGGATAGAAATGTTGGGGACTATTATGTTGAACATGATGAAGAAATGTTTGTCATTTCGGGATGGTCAGCATAAGATAACATTATTATGACTTTTCAATAAAATCATGTATGCAAGCTACATTGTCAATAGATATAGAGGATGTACCAAATATTGTGATTCAAGATCGTAATGAAAGGTTGTAAAATTTTGACATATTTCTCTCAAGAAAAGATAAAGAAATTTCTGGTCTAAAATGTTAGTGTTTCATGGAAACCTACACATGAGACCTAGCTAAAGCATACATAAACAAAGATTATCAAGAAAAGCAAGAGAGATACAATATGACGAATGAGAATCAATGTGTATTATGATCTGTTCAATGAGTGAGTAATGTTCACTCATATAGGCAATGACATCCTATAATTAAGAAAAACGAAGACGCAATGAGCTGCAGTGAGCTTTTCTTAGGAATGCATGCATAATAGTGATGGTCTAAAATTAGAAAGTCTAAAATAGAACTAGTTAGTTAACTCCCACTGATCTAGTGTGCTGAAAATAGAAATTTCTCCAACACCTGCCTTGAACATCACTATGGAGTAAAAAGTGAGTCCCGGCTACTAGGCCATATTAGGTACTCATGTACAATGCAACTAATGAACACTGAATAAAAATGAGGAAAGAGGGAAAACCACGTGGGAACAAAACCCCCCCTCAAAAGACAATGCATCAAAAGAAGAAAAGGCAGTTGCTAGGCAACTGTGTTCTTCACTGCAAGACGATCCCGCAAAGTCTGAAACTTCTGCTCAGTGAAGGTCTCGGTGAATATGTCGGTAGCTTGTTCAGAGGAAGGACAAAACTGCAAATCAATGATCCTCTCATGTACTAAATCTCCGATGAAATGTATGTGGACCTCAAAGTGTTTGGTTCACTGCCGCTGTATTAGATCAAATCTCAGTGTACTCTGATTGTCACACCATATGATAGTCAGGCAGTGAGATTGAATACCAAGCTCGGTAAGGAAGTGCTGAAGCCAAAGTGTTTGAATGACATAGTTTAATACTCCTCTGTACTCTGCCTCTGTGGAAGATAAAGCAATGGTTGATTGCTTCTTACTTGACCAACAAATTGGGCCTGACCCCAAACTGAGAGTGTACCCGGACATGGATTTGCGATCTATGCTATCACCAGCCCAATTTCAATCTGTGAAGCCTATGAGATCTAATGCACAACCAAATGCATAGTGAATCCCATAACTCATGGTGCCTTGAACATATCTGAGGATGCACTTGGAAGCCTTCCAGTGCAGATCATGGGGTTCCTGCATGTATCTGGAAACTGCTTCTACTGCATATGAGATATCTGGACGGGTGTGGGTGAGATACAAAAGACTTCCCACCAACTATCGATACAAAGTGTTGTCCACTAATGGTGTATCCCCGCCATCCTCAAGTCTGATCCCAGATAAGAAGGGTGTAGGTGCAGACTTACAGTCTATCATGTGGAATCTATCTACAAGATCCCTGACATACTTAGCCTGAAGTTTGACGCTGGAAGCATCCTGACTAATCTCAAGACCAAAAAAGAAGTGTAGTGGACCCATGTCTGTCATAGAGAACCTGTCATGCAAAATATCTTTGACCAAAGCAATGGCTGAAGCAGAGCTACCGGTGATCAAAAGATCATCAACATAGAGTACTAAAATCATCACAGAGTTAGTAGTCCTCAACTTGTAAACATTGGAATCAGATTTACATCTAACAAAATCATGTGAAAGCAAGTAATAATCCATTTTTGCATACCATGCTCTAGGTGCCTGCTTGAGGCCATAGAGAGACTTCTTTAGTCTGCATACTAAGATGAGTTCTGAATGAACCCCTGCGATTGCTCCATGTAGATCTCCTCTGAAAGGTCACCATGAAGAAAAGCATTCTTCACATCCATCTGGTGAACTTCCCATCCCTTGGCTGCTGCAATGGCTAGAGCCAAGCGAATGGAGTCCATCTTTGCTACAGGAGCAAAGGTCTCATCATAATATATCCCATGAATCCGCTGAAATCCTTTTGCATCTAATCTGGCCTTGTACCTGCTCACCTGACCATTTGCTGCTCTCCTGGTCCTATAGACCCATTTGCATCTGACAAGTTTCCTCCCTGGTGGAAGTGGAACCAGATCCCAAGTCTGATTCTCTAGGAGAGAGTCATGCTCGTCCTGCATGGCTGCTTCCCATAGTGGATTGCCAACAACCTCACTGTAGGTATGTGGATCAGAAGATTGAACCATATAACAATGCATGGACATCGCTGGTTCAGAAGATGAAAGTACAAGAGAAGGATCCACATGCTGAGATCGAGTCCTCCTCGAATCCAATGGATCCCCTGCTAGGTTGCCTGCTGCCTGAAGTGTGGACTGTGCCCACTTGGGCATTTGCTGAAGCTCCGACGCTGACTCCTCATTTGGATGTACTACCTGCTTATCTGCATGTACAAAATCTTCTGAATCTGTTTTTGAATATGTAGCATCTGAGTGTGTGGAATCATCATCTCTGATGTTTAGAATTGATGGAAGCACAAGAGTTTTTGCATGTTGCACTGGAGGTGCATGCAAAGGACTCTCCTCAAACTGAACACCGCACTCAATGATGAGCCGGTTTGTAGAGGGATGAATCAATCTGTACCCCTTCACATCATCTGGATATCCCACAAAGATGCAAGGCGTGCTCTGTGGATCTAAGGCTTTCCTCTTTTCAGAAGGAATATGGGCCCATGCTCTAGATCCAAACATGCGAAAGTGTGTGACATCTGGTTTGTCACCTGTCCAAGCCTCAAAAGGTGTCCTATCCTCAACACATCTGTGAGGTGCTCTGTTCTGTATGTAAGCAACACAGTTAAGTGCCTCAGCCCAAAGCTTGGAAGGAAGTGATCTTGCATGCAACATGCAAGTGGTCATCTCCTTGAGAGACATGTTCTTCCTTTCAGCAACTCCATTTTGTTGCGGAGTGTATGGAACTGTGTGCTGCAACTGGATACTAGCTTCACGACAAAGATTCTAAACATCTTTGTTGATATACTCCCCCCATTGTCTGTACGGAGGATCTTGATTTTCTTCCCAGTTTCTATCTCTACTAGAGCTTTGAAGTCTTTGAGATGCTCAAAAACTTCAGACTTTTGCCTGAGAAAATAAACCCAAGTATAGCGTGAGTAATCATCAATAAATGCAAGAACATACCTTGCTTTTTTGATGGACGGATGTGGAAATGGACCCATGAGATCACTGTGAACAAGCTCCAAGGAAGAGGAGGCTCTCCTTGCCTTCCCCTTTTCAAACTTCTCTTCAAGATGCTTGCCAAGAATGCATCCTTCGCAAACCCCTTCAGAAAAGTGAATGTCTGGTAAGCCTTTGACCATTCCTTGCTTGGAAAGTTGCTGCATGTACCTAAAGTTTAAATGACCAAATCTCTTATGCCATACTCTACTACTATCATTAGCATGTGTAAGTAGCAAAGAGGAGTCATAGTCAGTAAACTTAGTGAACTTATACAACCGTGATTTGTGATCTACCTCACCAACTGCAATAATGGAACTATCATGCATGTCAAGTACAGTAACTGAATCTGATGTAAACTCAACCCTTTTACCTGTTTGAGTGATCTGATAAACTGAGAGCAGATTTATAGAAAGCTTTGGAACATGTAAAACATTCTCAAAACTTCCATTAGGGAGTTCCACTCTTCCCTCTCCTGCAACTGCTATAGGAGTATCATCCCCCATGAGAATAGGAGGTCTAGAGCAAGAACTCAAAGAAGTAAAAACATCCTCTTTAGCTGCCATATGATGTGATGCGCCATAATCTATAATCCATGAATCAGATGAGGAATTAATAGCAACTAGAGCATGATGATTACCTTTCTTAGGCGCATGGTCTTCTTCCTCCTTCTTGGTTCCTTCAGGAATGAAGTCTCCAAGGTTATTCTTCTGAAGTACCCGTGTCATAAGATCGATCTACTTCTTCATGCATGTGGATTCTTCATGATTCGGTTTATTGCAATATGTGCATTGCTTTCCCTTCTTCTTCTTCCCTTTGGAATTTGAAGAATCTTTGGAACCTGAAGAATCCTTGAAGGGTTTGGAATATCCCTCCTTCTTTGACTCTGGATGTAATAGCTCCTTTCATTTATGCTTTGATTTCTGATTGGATGCTCATTTTCCATCATGCATGGTGAGTGCATGTGATTTGGGATCTTTCATGAGGCCCATATGTATGAGCTTTGTCTGCTCTTGTGTGAGAGACTCAATGGACTGAGCTATCGTAGGCATTTTGCAATGTTCTCCCAAAAGACATCTGCCAGAATGGAAATTGGAGACATATACGGCGTATTCTAGTCCNTTTGGAATATCCCTCCTTCTTTGACTCTGGATGTAATAGCTCCTTTCGTTTCTGCTTCGATTTCTGATTGGATGACCCTTTTCCATCATGCATGGTGAGTGCATATGCTTTGGGATCTTTCATGAGACCCATCTGTATGAGTTTTGTTTGTTCTTGTGTGAAAGACTCAATGAACTGAGCCATCGTAGGCATTTTCCAATTTGCTCCCAAAAGACATCTTCCAGAATGGAAATTGGAGACATATACAACGTATTCTGGTCCTAGCTTGGCCAAGATTGTTAGAATAAGTTGTTTCTCTTGTGTAGACTTGTCAATACCACATTCACCCAAGCTCA
>SNQJ01S0248073.1:0-13022 GCA_010110895.2 Picea sitchensis
GAAGCTAGCGCACCACTTGTTAGCGATAAGTCTTGTCTTGAGCTCGAGAGCAATCGGGTCTGCAAGTTACACGAGAAACACCCGAGCGTAGCATGGAGAAATCTCATTTTTCGACTTCCAATCAAGAAAGTGGGCAAAGTATGTCTTCACCGGCCAGGATCCATGCATAGAAGCGGATCAGCGATGTTGGTATCATGATTAACAAGAGTTGCGCCCGGAGTTAAGCGCCAATGGATAGCTTATGTATCATCGAGAAGAAGATCTCAGCCCAGATCCATCTGAAGCGGACACGTGGTGTGCGATTAGACTCCTCGCCACCTTGCCCCTCGCAACTTTCAAGATTGAGGACCAGCCTCTTCCAGCCACGAGTCGCCCAGTCTTTAGAAGTCGAACAGGCCCACCCGGTATTCTGAGAAAGATCTCGGCCGTCCATCGGAAAGCCGGACCGCGTGGTGCGCGATTTGGCTCCTCGCTTCCTCGCCCCTTGCAACTTTGAGGATCAAGGATTAACTCTTTCCATTAGCGAATGACAAAAGCGCTTTGGGAATAAGCACGGGGTCACAACCATTGGTCGCGAGGAGTATTAGAAAGAGTTCGCAAGGGGCGAGCGCCGAGTTTGCCCAGGCTGTAGAAGGGATCACTATGTTCTCATATGCTAGTTCAGCTTGATCTCCATTTGTTTCATTTCGAGGAGTAAATGAAGGTAAGGGCGGGTAGTTGAAACCTCTCCTCAAACATTAAATGTAAGGTATGGATAATCTGGCAAGAAGTCTTCTCGAGAGGGTCCTGTATACCAATTTTCGGAGAAGCCATGCAGGGATTACCGACCGGCCCGGAGGACACACACCGCTAAGCTCAACATTTAGGCCGACCACTCTTCCCTGCCCGGATGGACATGCGGCAGTTAAGGTGGCGCTTGAAGAAGGATTTGAGTACGAGTTTGACTGAAAAGACAATGAGCCTTGGATGACTGGGTGCGCCCTATGAGGTGAATTTTCCTGAGCATATAGACTTCAGTTGTTGTATTTATAGCATCAGTGGTAGAGAAGAGCTCCTGACTTTAAAGTTTAACAAACATTCTAGTTTGTTGGATATGCATATGTAGATGAGATATCTTGTTTTATGACCAGAGCCAGTTTTCGCTCCATCGAATTTTACGTCTCGACAGAGGTTAAGTGATTGGCGAGTGTATGGCAATTATTAGATTGTTATGATAAATGATTTATCGTTGCATTGTATTGTATCCTCTGGTTTTACGTATTCCAAAACCGCAAAGACCTTAGCGTTTGGATAGCTTCCTCACGGTCACGGTAGGACACATGGTCTATAGGACGCCAGCGCTCTTTCCATATAAGTCTTCCTTTGTTCACCCTTTACCACAACTCACTGTCTGAAATTTAACTAAGACCTCACCTACCCGCCTATACCATGCCCGGCCTAGTTTCGAAGTTAGAACTATATCGTTTGAGTTAGCCTCCATTCGGTCACACCATCTATAAACAAAGCAGGCATACAAAAGCGATGCGTCGTGCTCTACTCCTGCTAGCAATCCGGAGTGACTTCGTCGTAACATTTAAGCGCCGGCTACTTGGTGAAGTTGGATACTTTCCACAGGGATTAAAGCGACAACGATCAGCGATTCTGAAGATTGCATCGAATATCGAGCAGCCCAAAGTTGCTCATTGCACCTGGCGGCTCCGTTGTGACGACTCCACTGTGACGAAACTGTTGTTTTAATTGTGGCTTCCGAAGGCAAACATACATAATCCCACATCCACAAGCGCCTCTAGCTACGCATGGCGATCGGTGGTTCTCAGGAAAGGAAAGGCTCATGAAGGAGAAGCTTCCATCGCCAAACCAGGTAATCCGCCTTTTCCTTCTGTAAGAGCTCCTTTTCTCCTCCTCGGTTCTTGATAGACCTCCTTGAGAGGTTTCCCGTTTCCTGAATATCGAGAGTGTTCCTGCTGAGTTTTCCCCTCACAATTACGCTGGGGAGAAATCCTTGTCACTCCCCTCTCCTTTGAAGCTGCGCCTTGGCGTAGACCCATGACCACCGAAGATTTCCCCACTCCTGCACCGGGAGGGCACCTGTGACTTGAGCTCGTTAGCCTTCTCCTCAAACCCTCTCTATTTGCCCGGCCTTTCGCGAACTCCTTCTCCTCAAGTTCTCCACTTCACTAATATTCCTATGGTGGGGCTAATCCCACTATGAATAGAATGGAAGCTATTATAGCTTCTAGGTATGTTCCCCTTTTGTTACCTTAGCCTGTCAATGCCCTTCCAGCGGATGGTTACCTCAAGCAACTACCCAAATTCACGGATGAGGGGGACATAGCTATGAGATGAGCACCTAGAAGCCTTTTACGGTTTCACAGTTGACAATGTCATCATGCATGCGAGCGATATGGATGAAATTTTTCCAGTCTCAAGGAGAGGCTAGAAAATGGTTCAAGGCCACAGCTTCACGGATCTATTGATGGGATCAAGGGACTAGAACAATGCCTTTTCGAGGCAATGGGGAGACAAAAAGGATTTCATGTATTACATGGCGGAGTTTAGATGCGTTGAAGAGAAGGAAGGAGAGTCTGTCTCCGACTTCTCAAAGAGATTTAATAAAATGGCCCACAACGAGAATCCCTGCTTGCAGAGATAAAGCCCTCCAAAGCCTGCGCAAAGATCACTTACTCCAGTGCTTTTGATCATAATTTCTGCCTACTACTGAGAAAGAGAAGAGCCACTACCACAGCCCTCATAGGGATGCAGCCGTGGAAAGAAGTAGAATGTAACATATTAGTTGTTGACCGACTTCGGGGAGCCTTGTTGAGTAGAAACATATCCAAGAACAGACCCGAAGCCTCCCCATCCGGTTCCTCTCCCACGCCCCATCGGAGCCGGATGGGGCGACTAGAACACTAAAATCACTTGCTGCCAAGATAGAAAGGTTGGAATTAGAAGGGAAGCCCATGTACAAAAATCCCGAACGATATGGGGGTTGACGACACCTTTAACAATGCCTCCGAGGTTTTCAGGAACAAGGGAAAGGAATGAAGATCCAAGGGTTCAAAGCTCCCTCAAAATAACCTAGTTGATCGCGGGAAAGAGAGGAGATAGGCAGTTTGGCCCACAAATTCCTTTGTATTGAAGAAGCTCCCCTTTTCCCCATTACGGGGCCATATGAAGAATCACTGATGAGTACTCAAATTCATGAGTTGGGGAAAAAAAAAGAGGGTCGGTCACACTTCTAGAGATATAATCTGGTCGAGGAAAGGAAGAAGGGACTTTGTGATTGGCCTCTCATGAGATAAAGCCTACTAAAAGTAGCGATAACCACAACTAAAGAGAGCTCGAGTGCTTTGCCTAGCAGCAAAGAGACACACCCTTTGAGGTAAGCTCCTAAACCTACCGCGTCCTTCAATTTTGAGCATGAGATTGAAGATCGAAATTCTTGTACCTCTCTGAGCCTAATAGTTAAAAATAGGGATTTCAAAAGGTCCCTCTCAAGTTGCACAATTTGAATCCCCGGCCTCCCCTCGACTCAATAAACCTTCAAGATGAAAAGCCAGCGGTCATCCTAGGTCCCATGGTAGAAAAAAGAGATTATTCAACCCCTCCCTTCTACACATCCCACAGATATACATGATAAAAGTCTTTTTCGCCTCCCTTGGATTCAGGGGCTTCCATAACCTTATGCCCAAAATAGTAATGGAAGAGTTGGGATTAGAAGTGACCAGGGCCTACCATGGTTTATACTCTTTTGATTCAAGGAGAGTCCAATGCCTTGGGGTCATTAAAGATCTGGCCCGGTTTCCATTTTATTTGCCGCGAAAAGTGTGGTCATGGATATTGTGGTAGCCAGCGTTCCCCCAGGCCGGGCATCTTTGTTGTCTAGATTGTGGATCAAAAAACTGGGAGGGACACTCTGATGGATCTCATATGCCACCATTCCAGTATTAGGAGGGGAACAAAAGAGGTTATACAGAGTGACCTATGTTATCCGATTGATGAAGCGAACCCCACTAATCACCCATCTTTGCACTTGACACCAACAAACTTGAGGTCTAGTTTGCTCTGACACCTCGGATGAAAGCTCTTTACTAATCAGAAAACATCCCATCCCCGATCATCCGATTTCCCCTCAAAGCTCCACATGTGGAAGATGTTTTTAGCGGAGCTTCTTCTAAGCGAAAGCCATTGTGGCTGAATTAGTTTCATATCACCACTGTCAGTGTCGTGTCCACGATCATGCAAGCTGGAATTTGAAGCCACCAACAACGTGGAAGAGTATATTATGTTAAAGGTATGAGGGCCGCCAAAGGAAATAGAATCAGAAGAAATAGTAATATTGAATCTTGGGTGAATTATTGGCCCGGTGGGAATGCCTATTGTGCCCATAATCCCTGGCTCAGAAATTATCGGAATGAAGTATGGGACCTTATTGATAATTTCTTCTTGGCTTTAATATTTCTTTCATTCCGAGGGGAGAAAACACTTTGGCCGATTCCTTATTTTTCGATAGTTTGCTCAAATTTCCTCTGCTGCCTATGGTAAAAAAATGATGTTGATATAAGATTTAGGCCCTCGGTCTTTGGACAATGTATCAAACATTGGAAGGTGTTCGAGGATGATTATTAACTCGAAAGGTTTCTCCAATCAATCGACGAATTTTCCGCATTGCACATTGACCAGGATCATGACACAGAAGGTGACCCTCACACTGAGGTATTTTTAAACAAAATGCGCCAATCATCCCGGATCATTCGACTGCCCAACAATCACATTCGAAAGGTTTTGTCCTCTTGGAGAGATTGTTTGATAGAGATGATGTACCAATAAAGGGTGGTGTTTCAAGCGAAGATGCTTATGGTAGATGTAACATTGGTAACCTGCAGGAGGGGCCAGTTAGATCAAATTGTCAAGCAGGTCGAAACCCGAGAGAAAAAGGCCGAATATCTTGAGTTGCTAAAAGAAGTTTGTTGATGTGTTTGCATGAATATGAAGACCTCAAGACCTATGACATATACGTCGTGAGCACAAGATCCCACTAAAGGAAGAGGCTAAACCATTTTAGGCGAAGGCGGGCGAGATAAATCCCATGTTGCTACGTATCATGGAGCGGGGAAGTTAAAAAAGTTGTTGAATGCGAATCATTTGTCCCCTTGAGATATTCCAGTGGGTAGCCAACTTGGTCAGTAAGAAAAAAGAGCGGGGAAATCGGGCTTTGTGTTGATTTCAGGAAACTGAATAGAAGCTCAAAGAAAGAGAATTACCCCCCTACCTAAGATGTAACACATATTGCAGAGAATTCTTTGGAGCATCTATGATATCCATGATTGATGGGTTTCGGTATAATCAAATACTCGGTCATCTTGGGAGAAGACGAGAGAATACATCCTTTACTACTCCTTGGGGCGCATTCATGTATGCCAAAATGCCTTTTCGGATTGATGAATGCAGGGCAGCATTTCGATTGAGCTATGGATATTGCCTTCATTGGGGAGAAAGATCGGTTTGTAGTGATCTATCTAGTTGACATCACAGTCTTCTCCAATTAGGACAAAGGAGCAGCGCGCCGCGAAAGGTTTTCATGATGTGTCGTAGGTATGGCTTATCCTTAAATCCCAAGAAATCCTTGTTTTCTATGAAGGAGGAAAATTTGTTAGGCCATACTCAAGTATCAACGGAAAGGTGAGAAGTTGATCCTAGTAGGGTAGAGGCAATTCGGACCCTGTCAATTCCCGGTCTAAGAAGGAAGTCGGGGCCTTTTTGGGGAAGATAAATTTTACGAGGGAGATTTGTCTCTAATTTTGCGAGTTGGTGAAACACATCACAGCCATGGGGAAGGGCAATGAAGTGAAGTGGACTGATGAACCCATGGAATCTTTCGTCCAAATAAAAAAAGGCATTGGTTGAGAGGCGTCACGTCGGTCGATCCTGATTATTTCAAGATTTCCTGATTTTTTCTTTTGCTTCCTATGATCTGATGCTTGATGGTCTTGTTGCGAATGAGGAAGGACTGAGAAGCGACCAGTACCTTCTTGACAAGGCGTGCGAGATCTGAAGTCGATCTGAGATCATGGAAAATAGGCGGTAAAGCTCAAAGCTTTGAGTCTATGTATTACTTTTCGAAAATCAGCATACGTTCCTTTAGCCTCTTTGAAGGACATTCTTGTACAGCCCGACATGGACAGAAGAAGAGGTAAGTGGATTGCAAGATCCTAAATTTGATCTTGAGATTAAACCCACAAGTTGATAAAGGGGCGGGGTTTGGCCAAGTTGCTAGCCAGTTAGATTCATCAATGAGCAAACCGAATTAGATCCAACAGGAATTTTCAGGGTGTCTTGTCCCTAGCAACATGCTCCTAGTACAAAGATATCTTGTACTTTACGCAGAAGTGAAGCTTAGATGAGATATAATGGGAAAAAGTAAAGCAAGGCTCTAAAGCTCAAGGCGATTCGGTGTGCCTCATTGAGGCCAGACCTTATGCTGGAAAGACCCTCGAGGGGTATTTAGGATGCACAGACCACAGAGGCCCGAAGGTTATGTTTTGATTTTTCTGGCGGCCTTTGTAGGTCATCATTTTGAAGACCACGATACAAGATACTCGGCGGGGTATTATTATTTTATTGTTCCCCGATGTTTTCTTGAGGAGATCGGAGCTTGCGCAAATGTCAAAAGCTCTCGAGAGCGACAACTCAAATGTGCCATTGAAGCCATAGTAGCTTAAGCACCTTTTTAGCAGTGGAGGTTGGACTTCATCGGAGAGATTCATCCCTCCCTCAAGTGAATTAAAGCCTGAATGGATCCTGACCGCAATAGATTATTTCACCAAGTGGATGAAGGCATCCCCACCAAGCGCGTGTACAAAGTAATTATCGTCTTCCTGGAGGATATCATAGCCGATTTGGCTTCCCGGCCAGTGTCACCCGATAATGCTGCCCTTTCAAAATCTGAACCTCTAATTAAGTTATGCGAGCAGTTCCAGATATCGCTAATTCACTCCACCACCTACTATCCACGGGGCCAATGGTTTGTGAGGAATCCTCAAACAAAATCACGATAAAGATCATCAAAAGATTGTTAGAGGGAAACAAGAAATCATGGGATTCAAAGTTGAAATTTGCTGTGGAGCGATCGTGTCCGCGGCCGAAGAAGTCTCACAGGCACCCTCGCCGTTTTGACTAGTCTACGAATGAGAGGCGGTTTCTCTGACTCGCCTTACATTGAAAGTTCTTTCAAGACTATGAAAGAGGAGAACGGATCCATATGATGAAGAAAAATTCATCCGGATAGTGGAAGTGCAACGGAAGCGAGAGAAACAAGTGAGGAGCCAGCGACTTATAGTCATCGTGAGAAGATCAAGCGGTACACGGCGAAGGTCAAGAAAAGAGTTAGTCGAAGTTTGGTATTCAAATTAGGGGCCTTTACCGAGGAACGGGACAAAGGCAAGCCGCGACCAAGTTCGGCGCCCTGGATGGGGCGCTTTAAAATACTCGAGAATTTTCTCCAACAACACCCTATGGGTTCTGCGAGGATCACAGGTGAAGGGAACAGCAGCCCGTTGAATGGGCATTTTCTGAAATAATGTTTTATTTGAGCCTTAGAGGGATTCTCTGTTTGTAAATATTGTTTTTGGTTTTTGTTTAGTTTATGTTTGTATGTTTTCGGCCTAACAAGTGACTCCATAGCCCAATAGCGAGAATACTTTGAACTGCGAAGGAGTTCTTAGAGCATCCGCAGGGGCGACTCTATCTATGGGCAAATGTTGTAATAATTCTTGTCTTGGGCTTTCCGAGCATTGGTCTGCAGTTACGAAGCGCTGAAGCGGCATGAAGAAATCGTTCACGACTTCCAATCAGCGGCGGGCAAAGATTGCTAATGTCATCAACGGCGGGATCCATGCATAGAAGCGGATCAACGTCGGCCGGGTGTCGCCGGTGCGGAGTTGCGCGAGTTAGCGGTGGATGAAAAGCGTATATCATTGAAGATCTCGGTAGTCCATGCAGGCTGGACACGTGGTGTGCGATTAGACTCCTCGCCACCTTGCCCCTCGCAACTTTCAAGATTGAGGACCAGCCTCTTCGGTCGCCCAGTCCTTGAGAAGTCTTAGAAGCGTCGAACAGGCCTGACATTCTAAGGAATAGATCTCAGTCGTCCATCGAAGGGGACAAGTGGTGCACGATTAGGCTCCCTCGCCACCTCGCCCCTCGCAACTTTTAAAATCGAAGATTAACTCTTTCCATTTGCGAACGCCGTGGCAGCAGAGATAAACACGGGGTCACGACGCGTGGAGGGTCGCGGGGTGATAGAAGAGCTGTAAAGGGCGAGCGCCGGGTTTAGTGCGGAGGGATCCTGTTCGGATACCGATTCGGCAGTCTCAATATTGTTTATCGCTCGGAGTAAATGAAGGCAACGAGGGGTAGTTTAAACCTCTCCTCGGTCATTAAGTGATAAGTATGGAGGGCCTGGCGAGCAATCCACTCGAGAGTGTCCTGTGTACCCATTTTTTCCGGAGAAGCCATGCGAGTTCGACCGGTAGGAGCACACCGCTAGCTCAACATTCTTGATGACCACTCTTCCTACTTGGATGAATGCGGATTAAAGGGTGAAGCGAAGAAGGATTCCGATCTGAGTTTGACTGAAAGACACCGAGCCTTGGATGGTAGGTGCCTGCGTGAGATGAATTTTCACATTATATAGACTTCGGTTGTTGTATTTTTAATCATCGATGGTAGAGAAGATCTCCCTACTGTAAATTTTAATAGACATTCTAGTTTGTTGGATATGCATCGTAGATAGAGATATCTTGTTTTATGGACAGTTTTTCTCGCTCCATCTAATTTTTCATCGTATACTAAGAGAGTTCGTGATTGGTGAGTCGCGCGAATTATTGCGGTTCTGTTATGATAAATGATTTATCGTTTGCATTATTGTATCCTCTGGTTTCTGTATTCCAAAGTGCAAGGAGACCTTGCATTTGGATGCCTTCCTCTGATCACGATTTAGAACACTGGCCGTTTATAGCAGACAACCCCCAGCTCTTTCCATATAAGTCTTCGCACATTTTACCTTTACTACAACTCAGCGTCTAAAGTTTATATAAGACCTCACTCACCCTTGCATTACACGGCCTAGTTTTGAAGTTGGAATGATGTCGTTTGAGTTAGCCTCCATTCGGTCACCCATCTATAAACAAACCGTGACATACAGCCATTAGGCGTCAGACTCTGCTCCTGCTAGCAATCGGGGAGTGACTTCAAATGCATCAACATTTCCTTCCAGTACGTTTTAAGAATTTGAAGAGTGTGGGCCTTAACTGTTAGAATATAGAGAGAGTTATTGCTCATTTAACCATTGTGATACCCTAGATCACCAACCAGACGAAACCACCCTCAGAGCACCCTTGACCTTAGTAGAAGAGAGAATTAGAACGATCAATAGCCAAGAGGCTAAATGCCAAGCAAGAGAATAGAAACTAAGTTGAACAGATGATCCCACCCGGAAGCTAGCGCACCACTTTCCCAGCTCTCCCGAAACTTGCGCACCAAGCTGGCTGGCACTTTTACTGGCTGCCTGCTTGGCGATTTTGCTCTTACGCAATTGTTGAGATGTGTGTAATAGTAAAGGCTGGTGCCACAGTATTTATAGTCGAATTTGGCAGGTCTAAGCTGGGGTCGACTTCTATCCTTAAGGCATCAATAAATTCCAATATAATTATATTTGTCGACTGTTGCCGCCTTATACACCTTTTGGGAGGCGTGGAAGAATCTTCAATCCACTCGGTGTGTGTCCTTGAGGGGGCAGAAGTGAGGGATTAGTCTTTGTCACCTAATCCTCAACTCCTCGCGTCTGACCAACTCCTAAATGACCAAGGGGGTAGTCCCTAACAAATATACTAAGGCTTTTAAGCTAAGTGCGAAAATTTAAATCTAGGAGTTTATCGATTCTTCAAACCATCAACCATAAAACACACGAACTACACTGCCCACCACGACATATATATATAATCAAATTTACTTGCATCAAAAGGATACTTAAGAGAAAAGTTGTTAGGTGCAAATTATCATTTATGGAAACATATAATCAAATTATGAGAAAGTGGAAGCACAGTGACTTGTTGCACCGCAAGTGATTGAGACCGGTGCCTTAAAGAGAGTGCATTGGGCAATGTGGTTAAGTGTGTTTTATTAGGGTAAATTAAAGTTCAATTAATTGAAGGGTTTGGAGCCTCCTTGGAGAGTTAATCCTTTGCCCAAACCTCGGAGAACCTTACGAAGCAAATGGATCTCTGATAAAATTACTTAAAAGTCTTTGGATGTCCAAAAGCGAATTGGGAAAATTTGTCGAGAGAGAGACCCATGCCCTTCTTAGGTCACTTTAAGGCGTTTTCCAGCACATCAAATTAACAACCGAGGGGTTTGTCCTATTAGATCTATCAACCACTGACCAACGCAGCGTGTGTGAAACTTACTCCTAGAAGATCGCGGCAAGATTGCAACTAGGAGGGTCAGGAACCAAACTGAGAGTTGAGGAGAATTTGGTTTATTTTATGCAAAATAAAGTGTGAACTAATTATTAAGTCCACGCTGACCAAGCCCCCTTCGAGGTCATTTGAGGGGACGGTTTATTTTTCCATCATAAAAGGAAATGTTTGATTAATTACTAATGTCCGCACTGTCCAAGCCCTTTTGAAGATGGTAGAGGGGCAGTTTATTTATGAGTGAAATAAGCGGAATTTAAATCTAATCTAGCAACTATTGTCCTACTTGCATAAAAGAAATTGATCTAAACTAACAATTTGCAAAAATTGACAAAATCACACAACACCACTCCCCACTTGAAGTTTGAAGAAGCGGAGACTTGTAGCCCCGCTTATTTTAGTATGATCTTGTACAATGCTTATTGGGGTGAGTTGTGAGCATTCATTGGAGCTCACAAACTCTTACAGGTTTTACAAAGTTTTATGAAGTAGAAAATTGGCCTCAGGGGGTCGATACCCTTAATCCGCCCGAAATGGAGAGAGTCTCCTCCTATCTGTTCACCGATCTGCACAAAACAGCAAGCAAACAAAACATAAAGATGCCCAAAAACACTTTAGAAGTGTCTTGGGTTATAAAAAAAATTCAGAAAAATTTCCAAGTTATTTTAGCAATTTTTCGACAATATTTTAACTAAGGAACTCAAGCTAAAGGCTAGTTTCATAGGATCTTTTGCTGCTGTTATATAACAGAGAAACAGATGTACTTTATCTACCAAATATAACTTAGAAAGAGCTTTTAAAGTAAACAATTTTCAGCCTTTAAGATTTGAATTAAAACTAGCTAAAATTTGGCAATACTTTGCAGAATCTATTCCTTATGAAATATAAAACTTGAAACTTTGATAGATTTGGACAAATGAAATTGCAAAGTAAACTTATGGAGTTAGACAACAAACTCTTCTTTGCATTTGAGAACCAAGTAACCCAGTAACCAAGAATTAAAACTTTTTGAGAGAAGGAGAGAAAAAAGCAAACTTGTTTTTGGAATGTGTTGGGCAATGGAGTCCTTCTTGATGGAGTGAAGGGATTTTCTCTAAATCTTGAAGATGAAAGAGTCCAAACTAGATCCTCAAACTCTTCAAATGGAACTTCAATCACTTCACAACCGCAAAAATTCAGAAGATATGGTGCCGCCTACAACCAAAACTCAAGTGAACAATTAGTTAAACCTAGACAAATTGCTACTTGAAACCTTACTAAATAGATCAACAAGAGGAAGACCATTCAAACTAGATTAGCATTCCTATCCATGCAAGTAAAGTACTTCTAGCAATGGCCAAACCAAACCAAAATATACAGAAGCGAAATTCACAGTAGCATCACCTCAATTGGATTTTGTATCCACACATGAGCACACAACACCAAGCTTTGACCTCCAAGGTCTTTGATTATTCCAATATCAGAAAAGTATTACAAAATATTACAATGGGCTTTCTTCTCTTGCTCCCCACTAAAAATGAGAGAGAGAGCTCTTTATTTGCTAAAGGAGAGCATGGCCTCCTCAAGGGAGGCACACCAAGTGGTGTGAGCATGGGCAGCCAGGGGTGTCTGTGGGGGAAGGCTACCACTTCTCTTTAGCCATCCAACAAGTGTCAATTAAATCCAAAGTGAAGGGGAGGAGCCACCTCTTGGGGGTGTGGGCTGCCACCTCAAGAGGTGCCACCTATCTCCCACATGCTCATCCAGCAGATTTGATCAATCAACATCCAATCAAGTGGATATTGTCCCCTCTGACCTTTTGACTGACTTTGTCATAAAGTTCTCTCAAATTTGTCCCTTATTCTTTTTTTTATTTTCACTTGGATGATTATTGAATTAAAATGCCTTTTGGGTTTTTGAGAGTAAAGTCAAAGGAAATTAAGTGAAGAAAATCACTAATTTTACCCAAGTAGGAGTGAGTAATTAGGTAACATGGGTGCTCCAAGTCCAAAAATGAGCATCCCATGGCCTATTTGGTACCCAAATACCACTTTTTAAATGTATCTTTGTACTTAATTAAAAATTGCGAGATTGACAATTTTTTAGTGCTTGAAAAATTAAAAAATCCTAGGGGGACTTAGTACATTTCCATAAGACTCTAGGAGGATGTTTATGGAAATACATAGGACACTAGGCTTAGATCCATGCTCAAGCCCCAACCATGAGTTTTTTTCACTCAATCCCTCCAGAGACGGAGGGATTGAGTGAAAAAACTCATAGGTAGAATTACTGAAAAATGACCAAAATATAATTAGTAAGTGAAAAAAAACACTCAGTGCTCACGCTTAGGACTGAGGTGGCTAAGACCTTTTACAAACTCATCATGCCAACACCTCTTATTACAATTTTTATGGAAATGTAAAGTAACAGTGTGGTCTTTTTAGGCCAAATTTGAATTCTGAACCAATTTTGAACAATAATGTTCAATCTTTGGCTTGACTCGGTAATTAAGCCATGAATTACCCAACTGGTGGATAACAGTAGATAACTTGTCTGGGGTTTCCT
>SNQJ01S0248074.1:2511-13022 GCA_010110895.2 Picea sitchensis
ATAGAGAGAGAGAGAGAGAGAGAGAGAGAGAGAGAGAGAGAGAAAATTATTTACATTAGCAGTTAAAAAGACCAGAAGGGTATATACAATGAACATCATATCCTCTTCCCTGGGGATACTAAAACAACTATGAAATCAAAATAAGCAGACATATCTAACAATTTGGCATTTCTAATCGGTAATGCCCCCTTTGAAAGGAGTTTCATACT
Source organism: Picea sitchensis (assembly GCA_010110895.2). NCBI lineage: Eukaryota > Viridiplantae > Streptophyta > Pinopsida > Pinales > Pinaceae > Picea > Picea sitchensis. The sequence continues at coordinate 2,721 of SNQJ01S0248074.1, forward strand.
TACCTCATCTCGCCATAATTTCCAAAAACCTGAGTGAGAACTAACCTCATTATCAAAAATAAACTCGTGAATTAGTTTCCAAAGGATATATAAGGTGGAGACTCTCAAATAGTGCCAAATACTAGCCAAGGAATCTTAGATCACTGAACAAAATTGCATACCATGCATTTTGCAAATGCCCCTAAAGAATTTTTTCCAACTGATATTGAACATGGTCCCAACAAGATCTCACAAAGGTGCATTCCCATAAAATATTCTTCACTGATTCAGACTTCAAGCAAGAGGGGAAAAGTCCATTAGAAAGACCACTTTTGGCAAGTCAAGCTTTGGAGAGGAAACCTTGGTAAATCACCAACCATGCAAAAACTTGCAGCTAATAAGAAGCTCAAATCGACCAAACACCATGCAACCTTCGAATCCAATGGCTCTCTAGATTCGAAGAAATCCACTTGGCATTAAGAATATGACCTAATTCATGTTGCTAATGCAAAATGGAGTAGAGCTTATGGGAATCATACTGGTTCAAGGGATGTTAGGGACCTAACCTCCCTAACCCCTCATGTAGGTAGAATACTATATTTCCATGTAATAAAGGCCAATATTAATAAGGCATCGCAATAAGGAAGAATACGTCAAATGCAAGAAGACCTAATAGAAGCTTCCGCTTCTAGAAGGATCTTCCTCTAGATTGTTCTTTTGGATAGATAGATTTAGTATAAATAGGAGAAGAGGGTATTCAAAGTTTTGTCTTGAGAATTATTGTAATAGAGCGCTGCTCTGCTAGAGGTTTCCCCCTCGAAGAGGCAAGTGAACATTATTTCCCATCAATAATGTATTATTCTCATGTTCTGGTTTCATATATTGTGTTGTTCCACTATTATTCTCTTCAATATTTTTTTTTTCTATTATAACATATTTGGTACCTTACAAGTGGTATCATAGCACTTTCCTTGGCATAAAATTGTCGGTTAATTTTTTTTTCCAGGGTAGAGACGTATTCTAGCATCTTAAAGCTACAAAGATCTATCGTTCAATACATAAATCCGTGGTCGTGGAAGAATACATGCAGGAACTACAAGTGGTACTTAAGTGCACATTGTTGGCCACCCTTGTAACCCCTGTTGGTACCCCTTCGAGTGGTAGCACATCAGACAACACCTGTATATGGATCGACCAAGATATCCTTAAGCCCTCCATAGATAAACCAATCGATTGCATGACTGCCATAGTGCTACCAAGAACAACACTCAGGAAGATACTCTCTAGTACCTGGGTAGTCGGGTAGTACGGCTAAGGGAACAATCTAGCCTTCTTAGTTGGTGCCTTGAGATATTGAGCTAATTACTACTTTTGGACCCCACACGTATATCAAAGAGATATAGCACATGGAAAAACCTTATCTGCAAAAACCCTGAATACCCTAACCTTTGGGATGGAAACAAAAACAAAACAAGCAAGATATATTGCCGTGAAATTGTGCCTCCTGCATTCTGGTTTCAAAATTCCTTCACATTTTTTTTTCTGTTAAACATTTGGCCATTTCATAATTGCAGTATTATTCAAATCAAAGTATAACTCTGCAGGAGTAAAAAAACAAAATCTGGATCCCGCCAACACCATTATTTGAGACCTATCCAATTGCATTCCTCTCTTTGCCATGATCACAATCATACCTATCATTTTTCAACATTTTTTTCATGGATCCGACCCCTTCCCGATACCCCTATTTGGCATATATCCCATTGAATTCCTCTCTGTGAATTTGTCGTAGTGGTACCAGTCACTAGTAACCCCTTTCTGTGTTGTCCCACTTTTTCCCTTGTCCCATCCCGATGGCCCACACTCGCAGCCAAGACTGGGAACAACATCTCACCACCTTGGCCAAAGATCATGACCAAACTCGGATTGATATTTATTCACTTACTTCCAATATTGGTAACCTCAAATCGAGGCTTGCTCTTCTCGAATCACTTCCCACAACCATCACTCAATTGACTGCCACCTGTTAGCAATGTCAGGACACAGTGAACACTTTGACCACCTTGTCTAAGCCCACCCCATATCCTTTCTCTTCTTCCACACCTTATAACATTGATGGTCCTGAATCCTCCCACTCCACCTATTTTCCTCCCCACCACTTTCAGCGGGACCTACGTCCCCCTTGCGTGGAGGTGAACAAATTTGATGGCTCAGATCCCATAGGCTGGGTTACTCAAATGAAACACTATTTCTCTTTGTATGAAATTACTGATGAGTTGGCCAAACTAAGGTATGTTGTTCTCCATTTAGATCCGGAATGTTGGCAATGGAGAAAAAAATGCCTGCCAAGGGTATGTGGCCTAGACACAATTTTTTGCATAACTTTATGAACGTTTTGACACTGACACCCACCATTTATGTCGTTTGACAAAGTTGAAACAATCTGGCACAATGGAAGACTTTATAGCTTCTTTTGAGCGATTGGCTTTCCGCAGAGAGGGAATGTCTGATGCTTTTTTTCTGAGAATATTTTATCAGTGGCCTCAAGGATGACATCCATGCCCAATGTCCTCATGGCTCACCCTCAGAGTTGGGTGGAAGCTACTAAAAGAGATAAGGAAGCACAACATGTTGTCTCTTCTCAAACTAGAAAATGATCCTTTATTTCTCTCCCTAAACGAATCACTCCCACTCCTCATTCCACTCCACTAAAGATCCAGAAATTGACCAGGGAAGAAATGGTTAAATGCCAACTCAAGGGCCTTTGTTATAAATGTGATGACAAATATTTTCCTGGGCACAAGTGTAAGGAACAAAATATTTTTATGTCCATTTCCGAGGATGTTTCTGAAGAAGATGTCAAGGCTCCCCTTATGGCCGAGTCACCTGAACCCACTGACATGAGTCCACCTTCCGACCCTCCCGATGTTGTACAAGTCATTTCCCTAAATGCTCTCACTGGCTTCTTTGCTCCCCAAACCCTCAAGCTAATTGGTTACATTAAGAATCATAAGGTCATCATCCTTGTTGATAGTAGAAGCACCCACAATTTTATTCATCTCTGCATTTCCTGAGAAACTAATTTCTATATCCGAGCAATCAATAATTTTCAAATCATGATTGCCAATGGCGGGTCCATGAAATGTGGGGGGCATTGTGAAAATTTACGTCTCCAAATTGGTCAGTACCACATGAAATCTCATATGTTTTCTATCGACATGGGTGGTTGTGACATTGTGTTGGGTGCCAAATGGCTAAGGACTTTGGGTCCCATTCTCATGGATTTTAAGGAATTAACCATGCAATTCCATGAGGAGGGCCAAGAATATAAGTTCCAAGGCATCATAGTAGGTTCCCTTGATATCATTAGTTCCCATCGCATGAAAACTATCCTAAAAAAAGGTCATTTCAACATTATTACACAACTCCATTCCATTCACACCACTGAGACACCCTCTGTGCTGCCAGACCTCCAATCCATCCTCTCCAAACATCAAGATGTTTTTTCCATTCCCTAGGGACTTCCTCCTTCTCGTGGTGTTCGTGATCATTCCATTCCCCTCTTCCTTAACAACCTTCCTCCCAATGTTCGACCCTATCGTCATCCCTTTGCCCAGAAAAATGAAATTGAGAAAATTGTTCAAGAATTGCTCGCTGTAGGCATTATCTGTCCTAGTACTAGCCCCTATTCTTCTCTTGTGGTCATGGTACTTAATAAATAAGGCTCTTGTTGCATGTGTCATGACTTTTTTTCCCTCAACAAAATCACCATCAAAGACAAATTTCCCATTCCTGTCATTGATGATATCTTGGATGAATTGAGTGGTGCCTAGTTCTTTACTAAACTTGATATTTGTTCTAGCTACCACCAGATACGTATGAAAGAGGCAGACATTCATAAGACTACATTTCGAACTGATGAGGGATACTATGAGTTTTTCGTCATGCCCTTTGGCTTGTGTAATGATATGTCCACTTTCCAAAGCCTCATGAATCATGTCTTCCGTCCTTTTCTCCATCATTTTTTCTTAGTTTTCTTTGATGGTATTCTCATCTATAGTAAAACCTAGACAATCCATGTTTCTCATGTGGATCAAGTTCTACATATACTCTCTCAGCACCAAATTTTCCTCAAACAATCCAATTTTTCTTTTGGAGGCTCGTAAGTTGAGTACTTGGGTCATATTGTTTGCAAGGCAGGTGTTAGGATGGATCCTAAGAAGATTGAAGCTATGCAGGATTGGCCTCACCTGAAGACTCTAAAAATCTTGCATGGTTTTATCGGTTTAACATGCTATTATCACAAGTTTGTTAATAATTATGGAAATATTGCGACGCCTCTCACTGCTCTCCTTAAAAAGAATTCTTTCATTTGGACTCCCGTAGCTCATCAAGAATTTCAAGCCTTTAAGGAAACTACGTGCACCACTCTAGTCCTGGCCCTTCTTGATTTCAAAAAGACCTTTGTCCTAGAATGTGATTCTTCCGAGAGAGGAATTGGAGGAGTCCTTATGCAAGATGGCCGACCTTTGGCCTTTACCAACAAACAACTGTCAGAGTGAAATTTGGGCCAATCAATCTATGAAAAGGAAATTTTGTCTATTCTACATGCAGTGGATCTCTGGCACCCTTATCTGTTGGGGAAATGCTTCCAAATTAAGATAGATCATTAAAGCCTCAAGTATTTTATAGAGCAACACCCTTCATCCCTAGAGCAACAAAAATGGGTGACTAAGCTCTTTGGATATGATTATGAGATCATTTACAAGAAATGAAAAGAGAATGTGGTTTTTGACGCTCTTTCAAGAAAATATGAAGACGAAGGGTCCCTTTTTTCGATATCCTTCATTGTACTAGATTGGGTCCAAGTTGTTCGCCAGGAATGGCTTCAAGATCCCAAAATTTCACATATGATCCAATAATTGCAAGCCAATTCTCCAGTTTCCCCAGGGTACTTTTGGCACAATGATGAGCTTCGTTACAAAGGCCATTTGTATTTAAGTAAACATTCACAACTTAAATCCATGGTGCGTTCTGAGCTTCATGCTACACCCACAACTAAGCACTGAGGGTTTACGAAAACCTATGACCGGGTCAAATGTTCTTTTTTCTAGGATGGTATGAAACATGACGTTCCCACTTTTATGGCAGAATGTGATGTTTGTCAATGGAACAAGGGATAAATAGTCAAAGCTCCTGGAACACTACAACTTCTTCCGATTCCACACACTATTTGGAGGGAAATATCTATGGATTTTATTGTGGGCTTACCTAAATCAGGTAATAAGTCAGTCATCACGATGGTCGTTGATCGTCTTTCCAAGTATACTAATTTCTGTGCTCTTCAACACCCATTTACCGCCTTCATTGTGGCTCAAATTTTCATGGATCATGTCTTCAAGCTTCATGGCATGCCTCATTCTATTGTTTCTGATCGAGATCCCACTTTCACCAACAATTTTTGGCAAGAAATATTCAAGCTACAGGGAACCCAATTTCATCTCAGCACAACCTATCATTCCCAGATTGATGGTCAAAATGAAGTTGTCAACAAGTGTTTGGAAACATATTTGAGGTGTTTTTCATCTGAAAGGAAAAATCAATGGTCTCAATGGTTACCAATAGCTGAATGGTGGTACAACACTTCTTACCATACAACTACTTGCATGACTCCTTTTGAAGTAGTATATGGACATAAGCCAACTTCGGGTTTCTCATACATGCCATGTGTCTCGAAGGTCCAGGCAGTTGACCAAATGATTACAGTTTGAGAAGCTATTCTATGTACCCTTAAAGATAATCTGGTCATGGCTCAGAATCACATAAAGAAACAAGTAGATCAAGGTCGCCCCGAACGTCAATTTTCTAAAGGAGACTAGGTGTTTCTTCGACTGCAAACTTATAAGAAAACTTCACTCAAGGCCGACCATTGTCAGAAACTGACGCCCAAATTTAATGGGATTTTTATAGTTCTCAAGTGTGTGGGACATGTGTCCTATCAGTTAGCTTTTCCCAGTCATTCTAAGCTCCATCCTATTTTTCATGTCTCTTGCTTAAAGAAGGTGATTGGAACTAAGTGACAAACTAAAACAAGCCTTGCCGAGTTGGATGAAGAAGGATCCATCTGGTTGCAACCACAAGAAGTTTTGGACCAGTGTGAGCATATTCTTCGTCAACGCACCATCAAGGAAGTGTTATTCCAGTGGAAAGATACAACTCTAGTAGATGCCACCTGGGAGCCAATTACCATTCTGCAACAATTTCCTCATCTCAAGCCTTGAGGAAAAAACTGTTTTTAAGGGGGAGGGAATGTTAGGGACCTAACCTTCCTAACCCCTCACGTAGATAGAATAATATATTTCCATGTAATAAAGGCCAATATTAATAAGGCCTCGCAATAAGGAAGAGTTAGTCAAATTTAAGAAGACCTAATAAAAGCTTCCACTTCTAAAAGGATCTTCCTCTAGATTGTTCTTTTGGATAGATAGATTTAGTATAAATAGGAGTATAGGGTATGATAATTTTTTTCTTGAGGCTGCTTTGTTGGAGGTTTCCCCCTCGAAGAGAAAAGTGAACATTGTTTCCTATCAATAACGGTATTATTCTGGTGTTGTGGTTTCATCTATTCTGTTGTTCCGCTATTATTCTATGCAGTATTTATGTTTTATGCTATTATAACAGATCTGGTACCTTACTCCAAATTGGCCTCCTGGTTATATCCCAACATGATCTACTTCCTAACCACTTCCAACGAACCAAGATTACTACCCTTCTCCAAGCTGTCCAAATATTCCTGAAAATCAAGGACCCTGAAATCTAGAAATTATGAGGAGCAGATATGATATCACATAAATTGAATTGGACCTATACTCTGACAACATGCTGGGATGAACTTGATCTATGCCGCATCAAAACCTTCCAAGAAGATGATCCCTCCAAATACCTAACTATCCATTTAACAACCAAAATGTTGTCTTGGATCACCACATCAATCAAGCCAAGTCCCCCCTCATCCTTGGGCTTGATATAGACTTCACACAACACCATGGGAAGACCATGAGCCCCACCATACTTGGCCCACAAGTATGAGTGAAAAATATGTTCCAATCGGAGAAAATGAACCTTGCTTGGAAACCAACAAGACACATAGTAAATGCGACAGGCCTGAAGAATCCTACTCACCACCGTCAACTTAGCAGCAAAGGGAAGATCCTTTCACTACCAAAAAATTAACTTAAGATACAATCTTTCCAAGCACCAATCCCACATTACAACTGGTAAAATTTATACCCAAATGGTTTACCAAGATATTGCACAATAACCCCTAGATGGAAAAATCTCTAAGCAACTGGAAACCACATGGGTAAATCCTTGAGACCAACTAACCAATAATTTGTCTTGTGATCACTAACAATTCCCCTGAAGCCTCACAAAACACTGTAAGACAATCCCTAGCAGCTGAGACTAACAAAAGAGATTCATCTGCAAAATGATTGTTAATCATGTCCTCCCCTCGGGGAGAGAAATACCTCTGATTTGACCCTGAAGATGATTTGCCTCCAATAAATATCCAAGATCATCATGTGTCAAAACATAGAGATAAGGGGAAAAAGGGCACCCTTTCCTGATAGATCTATCAAGATGGATGTGGGGGGAAAATACATTATTCACTGAAACAAAATTAGAGGCACATGTAAAAAACATGTTAATCATACCAAAACAACGTTGGCCAAACCCAAGTAAAGTCAACATATTGATGATAAATGTCCAATCAATACGATGATATGCTTTGTCGAAATCAAAATTTAGGAAGAATGTCTCCTAGTTAGACTCCCTGGCCCACTCCATGGCCTCCCAAACTGACAAGATTGTATCCAAAATAAATCGTACCTGTACAAAGCATGTCTTCTCTCAACAAACAAATTTTTGGGCGACATATCAAACTCTCCTAGCTAAAAGCCTTGGCCATAATTTTATAAGCAACACTCAATAAAGTTATCAGCCACCACCCACCAATAGAATATCTAGCTGTATTCTTTGGAATAATACTGATTAGTCCTTGATTTTGATTCTAAAAGACACCTTGTGGAAACGACCTCCTGTGCAATATTGAAAAAATAATCCCCCACAGTGTCCCACATCTCCTTGTAAAACTCACAAGGTAGACCATCAATACCCTGTGAATTCCCATTTTGCATTGAATAGAGTGAAACAAAAAAATCATCTTTCATAAAATCTGTTTCCAATCTATTGTGATCTCCAATCAATATTGTTATCACACAATTTCTAGTTATGGAAAATCCCAACCCAAACAACAAATGTGTGACACAATTGGGGACACCTATCACTATCACCTCAATAGATATCCAACTCATTTTAGTGATGGACAAGTCCAGCACAACGGAGGCTTCCTGAGTGACCTCAAGGGGATAAAGGGGAGCAAGAAAGAGATTGGAAAATGCCTCTCTTTTGGTCACTTGAACAATATGGCTAAGGATTCTTTAAGAGAGGTTTGGGAAAGAAATGAGGATGGCTTGAAAACGCCCTGCAAAACACATGTTAGGACACAAAACCCAAAGCCAAATATCGCAAAATAAGCCACTAACCACTAAGGACTTAGCAAGCTATGATTTCTGTCCTAAAAAGACAACAAACAATAATTTTATAACAAAAATGATAAAATTGGAACAACTGTGTGAAAACACCATCAAAAGTTGCAATAAATGATATACAATGAAAGCTAACAACTAGTAGATAATAATCAAACCTTTAAGCATTAGTTTTGATGGTTAGATTGGTTGTTAAACATGTGTTATCAATAATAATTAAATTGTATCAAGAACCATATTTAACAACATAAATCAACAAATGAATGGCTTAAATTGAAGCTCTTGACGAGTACTTTTGAGTTCAATAACTAAACAATGATTTCCACGGTTTAAAATGTAAGAAAAATAAGAGATATCAGTAAATGGAGAAACCCTAATGGTTAGCTAACAATTTATAACAAAAACAAGCTAAACTCAAAGTTCATCAATCATTTGATTACCAATCACTTTCTTTTATCACGAAGTAAGAGATTAATAGGGAGAGAGATTGCTAGGAAACTTTGTCACTTCACCACATCAATGAAGACTAGTGCCTTTAATAGAAATGGGTTATGGAGTCACTTTCTTTAAGGGAGAGTTAAACCAAATAAAATAAGTATAGAGGAATTAGGGATAAACCATTATAACACCCAAAACATCTCCTTCTTCTAAATCGATTAGCTCACCAATCAAGGCTAAACTAGGGTTTAGGGTTTCTAGGGGTGTAAACCTTATTACTCCCTAGAATTTAAACCCTAGCCAAAATTTGCTTCAAGGGTGTAAACACTCCTACTTCTTGAAGCAAACCTCGAGTACTCTTATCTAGGTTAAGAGATATTGTGAGCCATGGAGGGTGTAAACAATCTTACTCCTCCTAGGGGTTTCCCAACAAATTCTTGAATTTACCAAGCAAATTACCATATTATTGCAGAAAATTCACTTACTAGACAAGAAATAGATGAAGAAAAACCTTAATCAACAAAGAGACTTCCCACAAGATTTCACCACAAGCTCCCAAGAAGATAGTGTTGGCAAATGCTTAACAGGTAGCGTATGCTTGTCATTGATGGCAAGTACAACGGTAAAGATGGCAGGATCAGAGTGTGCATCGATGGACAAACAAGAATAATGTAGGCTCAGGAGGAATTAGCGCAGAGTCGAAATTCTTCCAAGTAAGAAGGATGTGTAAGCTTGGAGGAGAAGCGTCGCTGATCGTTGGATCCCATCCAAAATTCCCGACAGCATGAGGGCCGTCAGATCTGAATAAAGACAAGAAGAGCGCGCACTGAAGAGGAGGATAGATCTCAGGCGTTAGATCTGAGCGCAGGATCTGACCACCGTTGGATCAAGGAAAACCTGCATGGTGTTTAAAGTGCAAGGAGAAAAGGGGCTCACAAAATCCCAAAAGAAGGAGGACCGTCCATCTCAAGGGGTTATGTGAACCGTTGATCCGACTCCCTGTCGGGGTTTCGAGGATCACGAGTTGAAGAGGTCAAAGAATAATAACCATAGGACTCGCGAAATTGCGATATGCGATACCCCGATATAATCTCGACCGTTGGATAGAGGGCAAATATGGACCGTTGATCCCAGTCCATTTCGGAGTTTCGGAGATTGAGAGTTGGACATGTCAAAGTTTATTGACATCAGGAACCCCGAAATCGCGATGTGTGAAATCCCGACTGAATCTGAACCGTCAGATCAAGATGTGATCTAGACTGTCGATCCAACTCAC
>SNQJ01S0248076.1:0-19087 GCA_010110895.2 Picea sitchensis
TTTCATGGTGTTATGATGCTTACTATTGACATTTGTTGAATGGTATGTTTACAGTTGATTTGTTTCTCTGTTGTGCATGTGTTTCAATGTTGCATTGTGTGTATGATTTTGTGGTGAATGTATGAAGTCTGAGAGAGGAGAAGAATGAGTTTCAATTGTTTCTCTTCCTGATAATTCCTGCAAGGAGTGTAGTGAACGTCCGCAAGGTGTGCATTGACGAGGGTCTGAGTTTCATCTCAGAAAGCTCAAGAGAGATATCGTTGTTCTCATACCAGCTGAAGTGCAGGTGAAGCATAGAGTTGTGCAAGGTGTGTGCAGGCTGGTTGGAGCCTTAGAACCTATCAACTAAGGGGAAGATTGAGAGGACCACTATTGCAAAGAGTGCACAGGGTCGGAGACTCAAATAACCAGAGGTTATTTGAGGGTTTGTTGCAAGGAGTGGGAGCAGGGATCCTTTTGGGGAGCTTAAGTTTACAAGTGAAAGCTCAGGAAGGATAACACCTTTGAAGTTCTCAAAGGGAGACGGAGATCAAAATCATCTCATAGAAGTCAAATTCAGGAGGGAGAACACCGAGTCGTTTGGGCAGAATTCATTGAGGAGTGCATCTGGTGGTCATAATTCTCCGTGGAGAACTCATGAAACCGCGAGGACCATAGGGTCTAGAGGAGTTGTAAGGTGGTAAGGAGTTGGATGAATCCACCACCCTAACATCAAGAATCAATGTGGACTATTGATCGTGGGTTGTTTGAGCCATCATATCATTTCAGGGATTCGGGATCCGTAAGTTCAGAGTGCAGGCCAAATTCCTTGGTCACTCTAAAACCCGAATCACGAAAGGGATTATCAGGTGTGGAATTTCAGAATTTTGGTAATCCGGGATTCGGCATTCCAGAAATCCTGATGACAAGGAGTCGGGACCTTTTGCATTCAAAATTCTAAAGTCACGAAATGTGACATGTCGTTGGAGTGGAATTTTGATAATCTGGGATTCGGCATTCCGAAAATCCTAATGACAAGGAGTCGGGACCCTTTGCATTGAAAATCCCGAAGTCGCGAAACACGGCGTGCTTTTGGTGTGGGATTTTGGCATTACGATTTTTCGGAGTTTGGGAAGTAGAGGAGGCAGCGACTTTGGAATCGAGACTTTCAAACTCCTGATTCATGAAATCCCGAAGAGGGAAAGGAAAAAAATCCCGAAAAGGTTGAGGGACAATAGTCGTTGGGTACCAATCGGGTTTTGGGGTTTCGAGACTCAAGAAGTGGAGTTTCATGGTCAACACAACTCCCGAAATCGCAAAGAGAGAAATGCCAAAAGGTGGGTCCCAAGTATCAGTCAGAGGATACGTGCAGCAGAAGTCAAAGGAGGGGTCAATCTTCGGCGAAAATCCGGAAAGGCCATCGATCTCGCATTCCATGGGATGTTGAACCCATTTCGGCATATCGGCATTTCGGAGTTCATGGAATCATAAGGGAAGAGGAACGAATGTTGGTTGTTCTCTCAAAGTCCCGAAAGCCGAAATTAGTGGGTGTGTGTGCGATGCATTGAAGGAGTCAACCTTCATTGACGTTTCGCATTTCGACATTTGCCAAGAGCTGTGGAAATACATCGGGACTCTCCAACTCCTGAAACCCAAAGTCCTTTGTGGCTTAAAAAAAGGGTTTGATTAACCCTTGGTGTGGTTTTAGTGAACATCCTGCGCGGATCTCGGCCCGAGGGCAGGGGGTCTGCGTCAACCCTCCCCCAAAATGTGTTGTCTGAAAATCTGCTTTCAGTCCTCATGCACATGCTGCCCAGAACTACAGTATTGTCAAATATCTGGCCCAAGCACTGTCTGCGATGTCAGCCCTCGAAGTCCTTCAGAGTTGTCCTATACAACAGAAGGCACTATTGAAAGATATTGGTAGAATCGACCCTACCGATAAAAATTTAATAATTTTTTACTTGGAAGATCACATTACAAGGTTACCCCCTCAACTCGCATTCCAAATACAAGTTATTGTCTCTGACAAGAACATTTGTATAACAGTTATTGATGAGGGTGCCTCGACGTGTGTCATGTCTATTACCTGCTGGAAATCCATCGGCTCTCCTCCTTTAAATGAATCCCACAACACGCTAAAAGCCTTCAATGGATCTGGTTTTAAGCCTTACAGTGTCCTCCCTTCATTTCCTATTACGTTAGAAGGCAAAACGATCAACGTTGAAGTGGAGGTCTTTGATGCTCTTCTCGATTACAACCTTCTACTTGGTCGTAGCTGGATCGATTCCATGCGTGCAGTTGTGTCCACTCTTTTTTTTGTCGTATGTTTCGCACATCAAGTAACAGTAATTACGGTGGACCAATTGGCCTTCTTTCACTCTGATGCACGTACCAGCAATGTACCTTTCATTGTAAAAACACCCCATGGATATGAGAATGTCGGTGTCGGTCTTCTTAAATATTCCTCTTTGATGGGTACTTTTCCCATTCCACCACCCGATGTTCCACATCCATTCGTCGCCTCGATCAATATGATTTCCACCTCTGTTCGAGAAACCCCTGCGTCTTACGACCCGTGGATAATACCCAACCCCGAAAATCATCTTCGTTATGGCGACCAAATGCCTTTGAGTCTGGTCGAATCCTCTTATCAAGCCATTCAATCGACAACCCCTTTTACCCCCTCTCTTGGTGATTTATCCCCAGATCCATTCAGCGTCATCTTTCCTATGGACAAGATGATTATGTCTGTTATGTCCATGGAAGATACCCCTTGGGACAATGGACATCATCGTTCCATCCTCTTCCTGGAACAACACACCATTGAGACTTACCAACGGATTTTGACCCCGTCAATCGTTGTCATCATTTCTACCGTTCCCGAGTCTACACACGATATGTTATACGAAGGGAACTTAAGTAATATCTCACCCACTATCCCCCTCGACATATCCATAAAACCTGGAGTTGTCGAAAATGTGAATATCGGAGCTTCGTGTTCCCATGACGAAGTTGTCACCTACAAGTCTCTTTTCCAATAATTCCATGACGTCTTCGCATGGAGCTATGAAGAAATGTCAGGCATTGACCTCGACATTGTTGTACACGATATTAAGACATACCCAGGTGCTAAACCCGTTCGGCAACGACTTCGTCCGATCCACCCACGTAAAGAAGTCGCTATCAAGCTTGAAGTTGAGAAACTTCTCAAAGATGGATTTATTTACCCCGTGGCTCTAACTGACAAGGTTTCCAATCTTGTTACGATTAAAATGAAACAAGGTATGATCCACGTATGCATTGATTATAGAGACATTAATAAATCTTGTCATAAAGACAACTTTCCTACCCCCTTCATTGACCAGATCGTCGACGATTGTGCTGGAAGTGAAATATTCTCTCTGATGGATGGTTTCTCCAGATATAATCAAATAAATATCATACCCACAGACCAACACAAGACCGCTTTTATTTGTCCTTGGGGCACTTTTGCCTACCGGAAACTTCCCTTCGGTTTAAAGAATGTCGGCACAACTTTTCAATGTGCAATGTTTTATGCCTTTCATGATATAAAGCACATTGTGAAGCCATATCTTGATGACTTACCATCTCATTCCATGCACCGTGTAGATCATCCAACACACCTCCGCTCCATTTTCCTTCGCTGACGGTTTTACCATATAGGCTTGAATCCCCGCAAATGTGTTTTTTGTGTAGAATCCAGCCGACTTCTAGGATTTATTGTTTCACATCAAGGGATCAGGGTAGATCCTTTGAAGGTCGAGGTGATTCTCAATATCCCTCCTCCTTCCTCACTTCGCCAGCTACAAAGTTTGCAAGGGAAGACAAACTTTCTACGTCGTTTCATCCCAAACTATGTTGAGTTAACTCTTGGTTTTACTCAACTGCTCAAGAAAGGTTCTGAATTTGTATGGGATATCACTGCCAACAAATCTTTTGATGCTTTAAAACTGACCTTAACCCGTACCCCACTACTTTTCCCACTCGATTATAGTCGATATTATTTCTTGTATCTCGCAACCTCAGACTCTACCATTTCTATGGTTCTAGTCCAGGAGGATGATTCTCATGATGAACATGTCATTTATTATTTGAGTAGGAGTCTCACAACTACCGAAACCAAGTATTTACATGTTGAAAAAGTGGCCTTGGCCGCCCTCCAAGTTGTTCAACATTTCCAGCACTATATCCTTTTATGCAAGACTACTATGATTTCCAACTGCAACCCTATGCAACACATTCATACACGCCAATTACTAGGGGGGAAATACTCTGAATGGATCGTAATACTCTAGGAGTTTGACTTAGAATTCGAACGCGCTAATTCCAAGAAATCCTTGGTGTTTGCCGAATTGATATGCGACCTTCCCTGTTCTGAGACGGAAAATGTAGAAGAGGATTCATTACCCGATGAATCCCTTTTTTTGATCAGTTCCGATGACCTTTKGTATGGGTATATCAACATATATCTCCAGACTCAKACTTTCTAACCTGATTTKTCTAGCACTGACSATCGTCGCATATGCTACCAAGACTGYCAGTATATTATCCTTGGTGATACTCTTTATCGTCGTGGGATTGACTCCATTTTCCAACACTGCCTCACATTTGACGAAGCCGAGAAAGCCCTAATTGACTRTCATTTTGAAGCATGTGGTGGTCACATGTCTGGATATGCTACTGCCCAGAAGATCTTACAAGCTGGGTATTTTTGGCCTTCTTTATTCAATGATTGTATTATTGATGTCCAAAAATGCCACGCTTTCCAAACCTACAACAATAAAATGTGATCATTCCCTGCTCCTCTACACCATGTAGTCTCTGTTGGACCTTTTGAGAAATGGGGTATCTATTTCATGACATGTCACCCTCACTCGATCGGGGGGCATGGATACATTATTGTAGCCGTAGATTATTTTACGAAATGGGTCGAGGTGATGCTGACATTCAACAATACAGGAAAGACTGCAGCACTATTCATATTCAATACAATCATTGCTCGGTTTGGTGTTCCTCAAGCTATCGTTACTGATCACGGTAGCCACTTTAGAAACTTTATGATGTCTGAACTCACTGAAACGTTGGGTCTTCGCCATGAAAACTCAACACCCTATTACCCACAAGCCAATGGTTAGGTTGAAGCAATAAACAAAGTCCTAATTACCATGCTTCGACGAATGATAGGGATTCACAAAACTAGTTGGCACACGCTGTTGTTTTCGTCATTGTGGGATTACCAGACATATGTCAAGTCTACTACCAGGTTTTCACCTTTCCAATTAGTTTATGGTATAGAAGCCATCTTGTCGATTGAATGTGAGATAGCATCTCTAAAGCTCGTCGTCGAACTTCTCCAAAACACTTTTGTTGAAGAAGAACGTCTGTTGTATCTTATGCAACTAGACGAAACCCTCCGTGATGCCACCCTAATTATAGAAACCCAGAAGAAAAGCGTCAAAGCTCAATATGATAAACATGTCAAACCACGCGTGTTCTCTGAAGGATATCTAGTTCTCCATTATGAACAAGATCAATATTTGTTAGGAGTCGGAAAATTTGAGGCTATGTGGCGAGGTCCTTATATGGTCAGACGGGTGTTGGAAAAAGGAGCATGCGAGTTAGTGGACTATGATGGTATCCCTTTGAGTGAACCCAGAAATGGGCTTTACTTAAAGAAGTACTATGCTTAGATCATATGTGCATGAGTGCTTGTATTTTATTGTATCATACTTTTGTGTGTTACTTTTGTGTGTTTATTTGTTATTTGGTTTCTGCCCTCGACCTCTTACCTTGCATTGAACTTGGTTTCTAGATGTCAAAGTATTTGTTACCCCACATTGGCTTTGCCAATGGCACTAGTCATATTACTCAGAACTTAGCTTCTGTTGCATGGGAAACTTACGCACCTACAAATGAACTCATCAGTCTATGAGGTGTTTGCCTCGGTTGTGCGACCAATAATATCACAGAATATAGTGYCGTCATCGAATTGTTGATTGATTCTATTTCACTTGGTATCYGCCACCTGGTTATATGACTCGATTCACAGCTAGTAKTACTAYAGTTAAGTAATGTATATGCTATCTAAAGTCCTACTTTATTACAGGTATATTTACGAATTTTCCTCTTAGAAAATTATTTCTATTATATCGAATATCAACACATTCCTAGAAGTCTAAATACATTGACTAATGCTTTAGCTAATTATGTGTTAGATAGACATTTGGGACATTTATGAACCAATCACACATCACGTGTATTATACAACACAAAATAAGTTGGTAGAAGCCGTATATATGTATATAACGATCAAAAGTTTTTACAAAAAGTTTATGTCCAAAGATCAAAATCTCAAAATATGAAGCCCATAGATTCTACAAAATAGCATCACAGATGATGCTCACGATAACACACAACTACTCGGGCTACGCTACAGAGCAGTCGAATGAGACACTCGGACATGCCAACAGTATGGCGTTGATAACGTCTTGGGATCTCTCCAATATTGATGTATGGGACATCTACAGTCAGTCCCTCTAAGTTTTGTTCAATTGCCTCATAGTCCTCAGCATCCCATCTTGCCACTAGAGCCACTTCTCCACGCCTCTGAATGGGAGATGTCCCTGGCAGTCGATATAGCCCCACATCTGCGTTGCCAAAAGAAATTTTTGATTAGGATCAAAAATATAAAAACATTTTATATAATAAAATTTTCAAAAACATTTAAAAAGAACAAAATGTGTACTTATCACCTAAGTCACCCCACTAAGCATCCTTAGGTAGGACCAAATCTGGATCTCCTCGAAAATCCAAACTGGCATATGCGTAGTCATCAATCATTAGCATCTGGGGCCTCAACCAGTCAAAAAACAAATCATTATATTTGATTATAGGCCCTACTACATGCTGAGCCATGAGGTTACACCACCTCAGCATCCTCAGATCCTGTGGAGTCGGTAAACCCCAATCTACCTGTAAACGCAACAATGGGACCCTCTCAAGGAAGAAAGACACCAATATCGACCCGTACCTGAACTTCTTTAGGTCGCCCCTTATACACTTAGCCAATTTCCTTTTCATGTTGTGGAGAACCACATTCGACCAATTAAAAACCTGAGGCTCTGTGCACACTATTGCGTATTGGAAATAGCTCTGGAGATCCATGTGCGAATTCGTGCTCCTAGCCATGTGTGCAATGGTAAACAAGATAGTCCGTAAGGTAAAATATTGGACCCCCCCAAATGGAAACCTTACCCTTGCTTCTCTCTGCCCTAGGAACACAATGTCGACAGATATACTCGCTCATAGGAAGTCCACCACCCCTACCTATGGTAAAAGTCACATGGGATCCATGTCGTGACAACCCCATCAGAAAATAGATATCTTAGATATCTAGCAAAAGCGTGTGGACCCCTACATGAAATACTTGTTGGTCCACATCCCACATGTGGACCAGATACTCTGGCAACCTGAGTTGGGCTCTCATGCTCGGGATCCTAAAAAATTTTAAAACCCCACATTCCTGGAGAGTAGCAACTGTACACGGATCTTTTTGTCAATGGCATCATCCTCCTCGTGTTCTCTTTCCCTCCATTCCAACATCGTGATGATCAATACCTACAATGGAGTCATGAGAAGGAAGTCAGCAACTCATTCTAACCTCTTGAACAAATTTTTATTGAGCAAAACCACACACAAAAAATATATTTTTTGACCCTTGCAGGTGAAGCTTTTGCACAGTGTGAGATTCTTGCAGGTGCATTGAATCCCACCTGCAAAAATCGTATATTCTCGCAGACCCTGAATGGCCCACCTGCGAGAATGCTTGAGCACACTTATCGACCCTAAAATGGACTCCAAACTCTAAAATTGCCAATAAAAATCAAAAGTAAACCATGGAAAAGTTGAAAAATCAAGAGATTACCTCATTGGATAGAACCGTTTGCTAAGTGATCATTTGTAGCTCCCGCAATCGACCAATGAAATTTGAAAAAAAGGGAGGTGTGTTGGACAAGTTTTTGGCAAAGTAACAATGAAATGGTGAAAAGCCCTTTTTACCCATATTTATTCACCTTTTTACTATTTTTTGTTGATTTTTAGATTATTTTTGTTACTTTTTTTCTAAAAACCTAATATCCTAATGGTTTTGTGAGTATGGTTTTTTCCAGATAGCTGACCTAGAAGTCCAAACGACGGTATACAAGCATTTTTTCTCTTTTTTATATTCATCACATGAACGAGTACCTTTTTAGGGTTTTGTAAGGAAAACCTCAAGCTCAGTCTTCGTGTGTTCTCATGCTCGAAAATACATGAGAATGTAACTGAGTATACTTTTGTCGTCTTTTCGTACTCGTTATGGTAACATGAAAATGATGAAAACAAGGGAGTATCCTTTAAGCTCTTTTCACACTCCATAATACAAAAAGATTGTCGAGTGATCTTGTTCTTTTCACGCTTGTAAAAGTATTTGAAGAAAACGTTTGATGGGAGATAGTTTATCACTTTTTCAGTCTCAACGAACTAATTTACGAAAAAGGAACTAGGAGAGTTTCTCTTTAAGTGTTTTTCGGACTCTTAAAACATGAAAAATGCCCGAGTTTTCTATCTTTGGACTCGTTAAGAAAACATCGAAAGGCCCTTACGGGACCGAACCAATCCTTCTTAGGGTTCATTAAACATACTCTGAGGGACTCATCTGAAGGATGAGTTTACATCAACAAGCATATGTTATCCTCCTCAAGTTTGTGTAAAAATAAATAGGTACTCGCCAGAAATGGTGGGGGAAATTTTGGGAAAGGGATATGTTTTGGTATGTGTATTAGTGGCAGTAAGTGTCACTCTTGAACATGATACTCCCTATTTTTCATTTGAATACGGGTTGGGAAATCCATTTGTCTCTAGTCTGACTTGATACAAGGTCATATATTGGATCGTCTTTGAGTCAATGTTGCCAAGACCATTGTCGTGTCGTTCATATGTTCATGAGCAGTCCAAACAAGCCCTCCATTGAGTAGGCCATCTGCAGTTGTCCATTCTTACCATGTCGGCCTTCCCTGTGTCCGTTTCAAACCATATCCATACTTTGACTTGCCCTCAAAATTTGTTACTTATTTTGTGTCATTGATGGGGGATACATCAAGGCCCTTATGTGACGAGTCTTTTTCTGTCAACTCCAACTCATTATCCGGGAATAAGACTTAGAAATCATTTAGTACCTTAGAACCTACATGCCTTAATGGCATATCTCTTATCTTTCGACAGTGGATTCACATCATTGGTCCCTGATCGAGAGATTCCACCAAATGTTTGACTTCAACTCATTTATTCACATTTGGTCGGATTGTACTTAGGTACCTTGGGAGTCATTGACAACAACGGTGATTTCCCTCACACTTGTTAACGGTTTTCATCAATGACTGGTAATCGAGTGGTTTCTACCATGTTCGACTTCGACACATGTAATCACATGGTTAGATTCGTACTTTTCAGACAATGGGATTGAAGACCCTGGGTCTTATCTTTTGTCCCAGGCTGTGCTGGAGTATTTATGATTTGTATTGACACATGGATCCACTTTGTATGTCATGTGGCTATGTCCTAATCTGCATCTTCTAAACACATAGATCCACAGTGTATTCTTGGTGGCTATGTGGTATTTTCACAACATAGATCCACAGTGTATGATTGGTGGCCATGGCTTGCATTTATGATTTCATTCATTTGTGGTTCGAGTATGGGAATGCCTACCTCAGAACTGGTATTATATTCTACAGATGCTTGATTGTTTGCAAGTTTCTGATTATGTGTGATCCTTGTTTCTGATACACACATGCATTTTACAAAGTATTTTGGCTGTCACAAGTTCCAGCCTCATACTTTGGGGGACATTCTGTTACACATTATTTTGGTCACTCTGGTGATGTCTCTACAGTTATGTATTCAGGCTCTCATGAGGACATTTTTCCTGAGAAAAGTGATTGTTGTTTTCTTCCACGTAACATATATTTAAGATGAGTTTGCAGGTTGACTATGTTGTAGAGTGCGAGAATCTTGATTCTCGCAGGAAACCCTATACCTAGCCTGCGAGGTGTTCGCAGTCTGCTCTATAGGTAGGGTGCGAACCTGTTTTGAAGCTTGAAAGGAAGAGGAAGTTATGACGGTTCTAGAAGAGTATCTTCTAGAAAATGAGTTGGCATTCGCATGGTTTTCATCCTACTGACTTCTCAGATTTAGTGGGATCATCCTCATCCCTTTAACCATCTCTCCTTCTCCTATATAATGAGGGGTTTCTCAAGGAAGACATTAAGCAAGATTGAATGGAGAATTGACGAAAAAATTGTGTGAAGCACCTTGTTTGGATTAACGCTTGAAGACTCTATTTGTCTATCAAGTTGTATTGGATCTTCTTCATGCAAGTGTAGAGCAAGTGTGTGTGTTGGAACCAAGGACCACTGAAAGGAAGCTTGCAACATCAAGGCGATCTGGTTGTATCTTCTACTTTCATTTAATGTAATACAGCGGCATGTCCCTTTCCCATAAAATCACACTTATTTTATTGCATAACTCCTTGATCATATGCATAGGTTGACATTGAATATACTTTGCTATCTTCACTTTTGTTGGTTTGTGTTGTCTTGGACCTGATCTCACAAGAGCACCAGAGTGAAGTAGGAACAACAGATACCTAAGGAAGCGATATAAAGGTATGTCACTCATTCCTTCTCGATAGTAGATTCAATGACAGCAACTTAGAGAAAGAGTCATGTCCTGTCCTATTTTTTTCTAGATCCAGATGGATCTAGGGAGATCTGTTAGTGTCTGCATATACCAATTTATCCTGTAACAATCCACATAACTTGTGAAGGCAGATACAATAGGGTGATGATTTACCATTTAAAACTCATGAATCATTTTACTGGTAGAAACCCACTCAATATGCCCTTTTTTCTCCATAGAAGCTTATCCAAAATGGCTCATCATGTCAAGGCCAAGCCCAATAAAGTTGCAGGTAGACTATCCCACCACAGTCTGATTAAAATTTTGGTTTGTGAGTTGTTGCAAAGAAGAGGCAAAGAGTGGAATTACCTCTTGTTCTGGAATGATTTTCAGACTGATGTACAGCCAGAGGGTAAAAAGTGTCCTCATTCTAAGAAGTCTTCTACTCCCAGAAGTGGAAAGAGGGAGAGGAGAGATATCTCTCCAGTTCCAGTTAGTCAACCCTCTCCTTCCTCTAAACTTAATAAAACTAAGAAGAAATTGAACTTCAACAATGAAAAAGAAAAGGCCAAAGAATCCCCAGTGAACAAAAGCATTCTTAATCTTCCTTACATAGACTCAGAGGATGAAGAGCACCAGATTGAAACAGGGCACGAGGATTCATTTACCACAGGGCGTGAAAATTTTGTTTTTGTAGTTATATACACAACAAGTTATGAAGACCTTCCATCACCTACACCTCAAGAAGAACAAGAGCCACAAATTACAGATGTCTCATCTAGCAAAAGAGTGAAGCAGAGTAAATCAAAGTAAATCAAGAAGCTTAAGAAGAAGTTAGTTGAACAAGAAGTGATAGAAAGGGTAATTAAAACCAGATATGAAACCCTGTCAAAAAAATTTGCAGAAAGCAACTCATCCCTGGAAAGACTAGCTCATGAAAGCATAAAGGAAAAGAAAAAGAAGGACAAGATTGTAAAAGACTACAATAGCTTATGGAGAGTAGCTCAAGGATTGAAGAAAAAGGTCAGTTCTTTGAGGAAACAAGTTATGTCTTCAAAACACCAGGCTCAAACACATGCTACTCTTGAAACCCTAGCAGAGGTAGCAGTTAAGTGCAATGAACTAGGGGCAGCCAGTAACCCTATAGTCTTTGAGCAAGATGTAGAAGCCTTAAAAGATCAGCCCTAAGGCATTTTTGAGCTAAGACAAAAGGTATTTTTGAAATTTTGATAATTTCACTAATCTCATGTTTCGGTGGCTTAGGTGAACATTGTGATTGTTCATTAGCCACCAAAAGCAGAGCTTTCGGTAGCTAATTCATCCGAATTCTGTCTACTCTAGCTACCGAAAGCACTAATAAGGTAAAAAGTTAATATTTTTGCACAGATCCAAGTTTTCCTTATCTAAAAGCCTCAGAAATGGTTCCAATCGAAGGAAAATAATTAATGACATCCTTATCAAGAGTTTGTTTTGGTTTTGGATATGCTCTACAAGACAGAAAGGTCAAAAAAGGTTAGCTATAAAGTTGTTTGACTGTCAATAAGTGTCATTTTCGACTCCTCTCATATCACATGAAATCCAACAGCCTCGGAAGGCTCACTACACCTGCCAAAGAATCTAAAGAACATAAATATCATTCGAGGATATGAATTGACCTAGGTTATAGGATCTTTGCCTATTTTCTTGGGCCAGTTATTGATTTTCTAGTTTAGGCAAAATCCGATCCAGTATTCTAGGATCTTGAAACTGTTTGTAAAGGGCTATAAAGTCTAGAACATTTGATGAACAAAAGGTTCAATTTTGAGTTCTATAATCCATTGTTATTGTGATAAAGACACTTTCTTTAATATATTAAGCCTGCAATCTTCTTTCATTGTTATTATCAGAATCTCTTTATCTTTTTCTATGCCTATGACTTGAGATCATTTCTTTGTCTATGTTTAAAGGTCCCATGGTAACTGTCATCTTACCTTTGATTATTAAGCAAGAATCATAAGCATCCTTTGCTAGTTTTTTGACCCATCATATATATTGTTATGTATGTTCTGGTTAATTGATCAGTTTTCTTATCCATTTGATCTACAAACCTATCTGATAATAGCTCTTGAAGGCCTTGTACTGCATGAATATAGATGGATTGTCTTGAAGATACAATCCAGTGATTTAGATATTCATCTTGATCTAAACCCACACCCATTATTGAGAAAATAATTACAAAAAGGTTAAGTTACCAAGCATCTCTGAGATACAGCCTAGGAGAGTTTCCTGGAGTGATAACAAATTGGCGTCATTGTCGGGGAGAGGAAATTGAATCTTAGCTTCCTTGGGAGACGACAAGATCCAACTTTGATGGTAGACAAAGTATGGAGACATTTTTGGTTGTAATCATATATCCTTCTTCTTCAAATACCAAAATGGAAAAGATGGCCAAGATGTTGGACAGCTTGACCTCGAAGATGTCAAAACTAAAAATTCAGAGTCAGCAGTCAGCAAGAAGTAAAGAGCCTAATGCCTATGCTCCCACGAATCCCAATGCATTCCCTTACAGAAGGGACAACCAGCAGGTCCAGATCCTTCAGAGAGACAAGAACGCAGCTGAAGACCAAAGGATCAGGGCCGACATGTTATCGGGATGACATATTTCCGGGACCACATGATATTTAGGTGGTTTTTTGGCACATGGTTTTTTGTCGATGGTTTTCTATTTCTGATTAAGGAATTAGGGTTTTGGACTAATCCAGGTCATTGGGTTAGGGTTTTGGATGCCACTGGCTCCTATATGTATATTGTATTGTAAACAATGTAACACAATGTATGAATATAATATATGCTAGTTTTCCCAGTTTGGGTTTCCAGGGGAAAAATCTTTGTGTAATGTTTGCATTTTCCATTGTATCTTTTCTATTCTTTTCTGAATATTTGTTTATAGTAGACATTGTATAAGGTTAGAATTTACAGGTCGCCTTCCAAAATGTAGTGCTAGAAGAAGGGCAGGAGCTATCTCATAATGAAGTTGAAAAAGAAGACGACATCAATTGCTTTGGGGATGATATTGATTCCTCCTTCTTGGAATAAACAGATTATGAGGAGGCCCAAATGAATGAGCATATTCATGAGGCAAGCATTGAAGAATCTTTTTATCAGACAGATGATCATCCAGGTTACAATTTAAGATCTAAGACTGCCACTCCAAAACCATTGCTTGCTTCCCCTGGACAAAAGAAAGATGATGTTGCCAAGCAGCCTACTGCTCCTGCAAAGTAGACCTCCACTCCTACAAAACAACAGTAGAAGAAATTACAACCCCAAGCTAAATAACAGGTGTCCCTCAGAGCTCCTTCTAATGAGGTAAAACCTTCCAATAAAATATCATATTCATTTAATTTCGAATCAGAAATTCAAAAGGTGAAAATACCTATGCCATTGACTGAACTTATGAAGAATGACAAATTCAAGTCTGTTATCCTGAAGTCCCTTCAACCAAAGACTCCCCCAATTGTTGATTATGTAAACCTTCAATATGACAATCCCATAGTGACTATAGGACCTATGGTAGAAGACCGAGATGACTCGTGTCCACCCTTCTACATATCCTTGAATATCCATGACAAGATCCTTCACAACTGCTTGCTTGACTCCAGAGCATCACACAATCTTATGCCTAAAGAAGTAATGGATGAACTTGGGCTGGTCATCACAAAACCATACCATGATCTCTTCTCTTTCGACTCTAGGAAAGTTAGATGCCTTGGCCTCATAAAAGACCTTGTCATAAACCTTGCCCAGTTGCCAATGAGAAGCATGGTAATGGATGTTGTAGTGGTTGATATCCCACCCAAGTTCGGCCTCCTCTTGTCACGTTCATGGAGAAAAAGGCTAGGAGGTACCTTGCAGATGGATATTTTGTATTCCATAGTCCCAGTGTTTGAGGAGAGCTAAAGAGACTTTACAGAGAAAATCAGCTTGCCTACATCATTAGTGATGGGAGGAATTTTGTAAACCATCCCATCTATGCATTAGACACGGACTTTGGGGCATGCATTCTAAAAATAGATGATTCTCAGCCAGCTCCTTTGCAGCTCACAAAGAATACTTATCAGCAGATTGATGGAGAGAGTACTCTCGTGTGGAGCATGTTCTTTCATGGTGCCAGTACCAAAGACACAGTAGGTGTAGGTGTAGTTTTGATTTCTCCTTCAAAAGAGGCTATTCATTTTTCTTTTAAACTTGATTTCAAAACTACTAACAATATAGCAGAGTATGAAGCTTTGTTGTTGGGATTAAATTCTACCAAGGAGATGGGAATCAAAGGACTAAAGGTGTTTGGATATGCAGATCCCATCATACAGCAAGTGAATAGTACTTTCCAAGCAAAACATGTCAGGTTGAAAGCTTACAGGGATGAGGTATGGAAAATCAGGAACTCTTTTTCCATTTTTGATATTTATTATATACCCATAGCTATGAATCACCTTATTGATTCCCTTGTTGTCTCAGCTAGTATGTTCATTCCTCCCATGCCTCCTAGACTGAATTATGAAATCCAAGTCAAATATAGACCATCCCTGCTTGACAATATCAAATATTGGAAAGTCTTTGAAGATGATGATGAGCTTAGTAGATTTCTCCAGGTGGTAGATGAATTTTTTGATATGCATATTAACCAAGAAAATCAAAATGTAGAGGAATCCAAAAATCCTAAGCTAAAAAGAAAAATGGGTCAACATGATATTGCTCAACTGCCCAACAATTATATACCTCGGGGTTTGGTGCCTCTTGAGAAGATTTTTGACCAAAACGATGTCCCCTATAAACCTTATAAGAAGGAGAAGGATCCTATTGTCCATGAGCACAATATAGGAAGCCAAAGTCATCCTAAATTCATAAATCTGTCTGTTGAAGTAACTGCTGACCAGAGGTCAAAATATTGCAGCATTATCTGAAAACCTATAATGGAAAAACAATGCAAGAAGTTCATTTCAGGATATCAAACAGGCTATCATGGAATCTCCCACTCTAATAAGTCCGGATTACACCAAGAATTTCTATATTTTCTCGTTTTCTTCCTATGACACAATGGCAGCAGTCTTGTTACAAAAAGATGATGAAGGTCTTGATCACCTGGTGGCTTTCTTCAGCAAATCACTCAGGGAAGTTGAACTAAGGTATAATCCTATAGAAAAAAAATATTATGCTCTCATTAAGTCATTAAAATCTTTCAGAAATTATATCCTCCATGCAAAGGTTGTGGCCTATGTTCCTTCAGCCTCTGTGAAGGATGTCTTGACCTAGCCTGATATTGATGGAAAGAGAGCTAAATGGATCACAAAGCTGATTGAGTTTGACATAGAAGTGAAGCCCACTAAGCTGGTAAAATTCCAAGTCCTTTCCAAGCTCATGACAGAAGAGAACTGTGATCTTTTTCACATAAATTTCATTGGGGAAAGTTCAACAAGTTTGCAGACAGGGGTAGCAGTAGAATACCAACATGACAGCCAGCAGGTGGCTGAGCATTTGTCTTCATGTGAGTGTTATTCAAGTATTGTTCATTTTTTACAGAAGTTGGAGGTTTCTCTTGAACTTAGCATGACTCAAGCCCAAGCCCTTAAGCTCAGAGCAATTAAATTTTGCATTAATGATAATCTTTTGTATTGGAAAGATCCTATTGGTTTACTACCGAGATGTTTAGACAAACATGAGTCAGTTGAAGTCATGCATCAGTTTCATTCGAGTATTTTTGGAGGCCATCATTACTGGAAGACCACAGTTAAAAAAATCCTACGGGTTGGGTATTACTGGCCTTTTCTTTTTTTAGGTGTGTGCGCCTTTGTGAAATCTTGTGATAAGTGCCAAAGATTCACAGGAAAACAACAACTAAAATATCTACCCCTAAGACCTATTGTAGTGAATGGTCCTTTTCAATAGTGGGGCTTAAATTTCATAGGCGAGATTAATCCTTCATCTAGTGGTAAGCATAAGTGGATCCTGGTAGCCACTGACTATTTTACCAAGTGGATAGAGGTAATTCCCACTAGAAATGTCACTCATCAGATTGTCATGAAGTTTCTCTATGAAAACATTCTGATCAGATTTGGTTTCCCAAAAAGGCTAGTGATAGATAATGTAGCATCCTTTAAAGTTGATGCATTTGGCATGTGTAAGTCAATGGGCATTCAATTGGTACACTCTACTTCCTACTACCCTCAAGGAAATGGTCTTGTCGAGTCGTCCAATAAGAGTCTGGTCAGAATCATCAGAAATTTGTTGGAGGACATCAAAGGAGTTGGGATTTCAAACTAAAGTTTTCTCTTTGGGCAGACAGAGTGACTAACAAGAAATCCATAGGAACTTCTCCCTTCAAACTGGTTTATGGCACTGATGTCATTTTCCCCATTCAGCTAGTTCTACCAGTGGCTAAATTATTTTAGGAGGAACAAACTGAATCAAATGATATGGTAAGAAGAATGCTTGACTTGGTAGAATTGTAGCAGGTCAGAGAACAGATGGTGGATAAATCAGAAGCTCATCAAAAGAGGATCAAGGATACTTTTGACAGAAAAGCAAAGGTGGGCAGCTTTCATGTTGGTGATTGGGTTTTGAAATGGGATGCCCTCAGACAAGATAAAGGCAAGCACGGCAAGTTTGATTCTTTGTGAACCGGTCCTTTCATTATAACTCAAGTACAACACAACAACACCTTCATTTTACAAAGTCTGGAAGGTGAAGAAATGTTTGGTGGCCTAGTCAATGGGTGTTTTATGAAACTCTATTTCATCTAAGGCTTCAAAGCCTTGTCGTTGTAAATTTTATTTTCAATTTTTTGTTTTATGCAAAATAACTCCATGCCCAATGGAAGCACTAGCAGATAGGTTTGAATTTTTGTTTTACAGGAAAGGCATTGGTTTTGTGGTTCTTGAAGCCTCACAGGGAGGCTTTCACCCCCAATAGGAGCCATTGTTATTACCTAAAATAAATCAATCGAGTTATTTCATTTTAGGTGATAGGATGTCTTTTAAAAAATACATTATTAATTTTTTAAAGCTCATTTTTTAGAGCTTTATGCATGTAATAAAGTTGGAATAAATTTTTTCTTAGTTTTCTGTTGATCTAGTTCAAATCTCAGGTTTCGGTGGCTTAGGCGAACTTTTTTATTGTTCATTAGCCACTGAAAGCCTTAGCTTTCAGTCGCTAAAACAAAGGAATCTAGGGTTGTTTTAGCCACCGAAATCACAGGAGCGGGGGAGGAGTCAGCACGTCCTTTCACACGTTTAAACTGTCGTGTTAAATGTTTTATTATTGCAAATACCCGCTGAAAAGATAGGAGAATGAACTATTCATGACCGAGAGTTGATCTTTGTATGATATAGCGAATCTTTTTGGATCATTGTTTCATCAAAACATATGCTTACATAATTTCCATCATTACATTCATTGACCATGATTGCTCCAAATCACAAGCCATTATGTCGCATTCCTTGTAGTTAGTGTCACGTTCTAAATCTCGCCTCAGTTTTCTCGTCCCTGTGATAATCGAGTCGAATCCCCCTAACTCTGCGCTGTGTAACTTTCCCTCGAAATCCATTTTATTTTCGATCGTAGGTGTACAGAAGCATTGTGACAGATGAAGAAAGGAGGATCAACCCTGAGGAAAGAGCTCAACGATATCAACTACTTGGAATCACACCCGGAGGTATGCCAATTTTTTAGGGACACATGTTGTTATAATTTTTGTAAAAAATTACAGAGTTCTCACCAGCAGGTGGCAGAAGCCTTTGCCTTGAATTTCGATGGAAAGAAAGAATTCATCAGTCGAGATGAATTCTAGGTAGATGAATCCCTCATCGTCGAGGTGACAGAGCTTCCCATGACTGGAGAAAATTGGTTTAAAACCACTGTCACTAAGAATGTTGAATTTAGATCTTATTTGAAACCAGAACACAGGGGTTTGATATGGAAGAAATACATTCATGTGTCTTTCCTTGAAGAAAAATGACAGCAGTTACTAAAATTCATTATGGTCTATGTTACACATTATTTTTGTCACTCTGGTGATGTCTCTACAATTATGTGTTCAGGCTCCCATAAGGACTTTTTGCCTGAGAAAAGTGATTGTTGTCTTCTTCCAAATAACATATTTTTAAGATGAGTTCACAGGTTGACTATGTTGTACAGTGCGAGAATATTGATTCTAGTAGGCAACCCTATACCTAGCCTGCGAGGTGTTTGTAGTCTGCTCTATAGGTAGGGTGCGAACCTGTTTTGAAGATTTAAAGGAAGAGGAAGTTATGAACGTTCTAGAAGAGTATCTTCTAGAAAATGAGTTGGCATTCGCATGGTTGGCATCCTACTAACTTCTCAGATTTAGTGG
>SNQJ01S0248077.1:0-13022 GCA_010110895.2 Picea sitchensis
CCAGTCCAGCACATACGGTGTTTATGCCTCTAAGTTTACCTCCCTGGGTTGACATTTTATGTAAGCTATTATAGAGATATAATTAGCCCAACACTTATGTTCTACTCCATAGAGTTATTGAGACTGATGGTGTACGACTGGTGCACCTCACTACTGGCTAACATGAAGATCCACTTGACATAATGCAAACATGGTGGTAAGAGGAACTTTAGGTTTGCTTCTATATTGTGTAGTTTTTTCTTCGAGCGAGTTCCAGGTTTGGGACCTAGAGTTGAGATCATTCCACGAGGACCTCGCGATCTAGCCATGGCATGGTGGACCGAGGTGATGAGATGACAGGGGGGAAGTAGGGTGCCCACACCCTACAACGATTATTTCTTTTACTGGTGGAGACGAAAGGTCATTACTTTGGATGACTACCCCTATGTAGGGATTGATTTCATAGGGGACCTTGACATGCCATTACCACCAGGGACCACCTACGAGGACATAGGTATGTCAAATTTTTTAAAATATTTCATTTTTTTGTATTTTTGTATAGGAAAACAAAAATATTTTGTTGGATGATGTTTAAGTACTAGTTAGACATGTATGTGATGCAGACATAGGTCCATGATAGCCGAACGAGCTTCCATGACATCGTCGGAGGCACCAGGGGGATGAGGCAGCGAGAGGAGAATCAAAGAGAGCCCTTGAAAACATGCAAGGAAACCTATCTCGTTTGACACAAAGGATTCTGATGGTTTAGGTAGAAGATCTGTTAGAGTCTATGTGACGACAGGTGGTAGGAATGCCCATAGCTTGGGTGTGACTCTTTCGGCATCTCACAAACGCCATATTTTTCTATCATGACAATCATATAGCGCCACAGGCATAGATTTCGTGTCTTTTGTATTATCGGTTGTATATGTGTATTGAGGGTGTTAGCCCCAATTTTGTACTATACACAGCATATTTTTTGAAATATATATAAAAACATGGTTCTTCGGATTTACTTATGTTACAATGTGTACATTGATGAGAATTGTTTCTTTTCTTTAGTTATGTGACAAATGCAATCTAAAATGAAATTAACATATGCATTGGATACATAATTAGAACTCCTAGGTATGTCATGATAAGTAATAAAATCAAACTGTCGTTCTAAAAGGTGCACCCATAGAAATCGTCAGAGTAACGTATGGTCACACACAAGGTAACTGTCGTTCAACTGACATACTACTAACTGGGAATCCAAGTGAATCTCCAAAGAGAGAATACCATGCGAAATGGAATCACGCAAAAGTTCTATAATGACGCTATATTTAGCCACATTATTCATGGATGGCCCTAGGCATACGCCAACTGAAGACCCTAGTAGACCATTGGGTGAGTAAACAACCCAAGCGATGGAAGACAAGTTCTGTGTATGACGACTGGCTCCGTATGTGAATCCTAAGTAGACCGAAGACTCCATTGACATCTGCCAACCAAGGGAAAACTTGATAAGAAAGATGAAGACAAAAAATAAAGGGAAGATATATATACACTAATTACATTAGTATACACAGAGTTACACCCAAGCTTAGGGCTCAAGCGCAATATCTTTTCAAGTAGAGCCCATTCCTGGGCTCATCCAACATTTTCCCTTCATAATATTCTAATTCATAGGCTCCTTTTTCCAAGACATGTCACATGATATAGGGACCATAACACATGGGTTTGAACTTTCCTTCCCCAAGTGGTTCTTTGGCTTGATCATGTAAAAGAACCAAGTCACCCTCAGCGTACAACTGATGACAGACAAACTTATCGTTTTGGACCTTGAAATGTCTTTTATTCACTTTGATAGTCGTAGAGGCATCTCGATGATGCTCGTCAAGGTTATTTAGGTGCACGATGCATCGTTCGAGATCAGAAGTGTCAGGTAGGAGTGCAACTGCCAATCTAAGAGATGGGATTTCACATTCAATAGTTAATATTGACTCCACACTGTGTACTAACTAGAAAGGAGAAAAATCAATGGCAGTCTTGACCGAGGTTCGATATGCCCAAAGTGCGGGATACAACATGATATTCAAGTCAGATTTTATCTGGCTGAAAATTTTCTCCAAAATAGTCTTGAGAGACTTGTTTACGGCCTCTACCTATCCCCTTGTCTGGGGCTAGTAAGGGGAAAAATGACCATTCTTAAACCCCAGTTTGGATGCTATCTCTTCCATCATTTCATTCTGAAAGTGACTACCATGATTAGTGACAATATCACTCAGGATTCTGAATATAGGGATAATTTGATTGAATACGAAGAAGGCATCAGTATTCCCATCGGATTTAACTGTAGTCATGGCCTCTAACCACTTAGTAAAGCAGTCTACAACCATGATAATGTGTTGATCCCCCCCAGCCGAAGTTGGGTTGCAACCGCAAAGTCCACCCCCAACTTGGTGAAGGGACTGATGGTAATGATTGGATGGAGAGGGGTTGGATGCAAGCACATTTTTCGAGTGAACACATGGCAGGGGTGAAACTTATTAACCTCTTCAACACAATCTTTAAATACAGATGACCAAAAATAATTGGCTTGCAAAATTTTCTGGGTTGTCGCAAGCCCAGATAGATGACCACCACAAGCCCCACTGCGGAAATTGTTTAGAGCTGTCTCAGCTTCTTCGTGATTTAAAAAATGACACAAGATATTGTCTAGTCCTCGATGATACAGAGTGTCTTCGACGATAAGGTAATTCTTAGCTTGGTAGTGTATACGTCGTTGGTCATATCGCGATAGATGTTGAGGGAACTTCAAAGTTTGAAGATAGATAACAATGTATTCATACCAAGGGTTGGACGACAAGACAAGGAAAATATTTTCATCCGCAAAATAATTAAAATGAATAACATCCCTCATCCAATCGTGGGAAGTCGAATATTAAATCTGCAAAGACTAGTGATTTTTTGGATTTCGAAGAAGCGAAATCGAGATCGCATTCTTGTAAAATGACAATCCATTTATTGTATTTTCCCTCTATGATATGCCTGGTAAGGATGTATTGAAATGGATTGACATAGACAACCACAATAGTTTTGAAAAGAAATATATAATGGCGTAATCATTGGAATGCATGAACGATAGCCAAAACTAGCTTTTCAACCTGAGAATATTTGAGCTCAAGACCGACTAAGTTTTGACTAAGATAGTAAATGACGTGCTCGTGGATCTCATCAACCTCCTTAACCAATACCATACCAATCATCTTTTCGAACACGACGACATAAAGCACATAATCTCTACTATCGTCAGGAGACTTCAACAGAGGCGTCAATACCAAGGCTTTCTTCAAAGCATCAAAGGATTCTTGGGCTCACTCATCCCAAATAAAATGGGTGTCCTTCTTCAAAAGATGCATGAAAACCTTATTAATATTGGCATAGTTCACTATAAACCGATGTAAAAAGTTATCTTTCCCCTGTAAAGCATGAAGTTGTCGAATAGTGAGCGGGGGAGGAAATCACAATATTGCCTCAACCTTTAACAGATCTACCATGATCCCAATACCATAGACTAAAAATCCTAGAATACGTCTTGACCTAATGAAAAAGATGCATTTATGAGGGTTCAATCGGATGCGATAATGATGACATCTTTCAAAAATTAGTCGAAGGTGCTTAGGGTGATACACTCTCCTACATGAGTGAGCAACAAGATCATTGAGATAAGCTTCGACTGTATGCTTGATATCGTGAAATGTGGAGGTCGTATCACATTGGAAGGTTGCTCCGATGTTTTTAAGACTGAAAGGCATATTACGGTATGCGAAATTACCCCAAGGACAAATAAATGTCATTTTATGTTGATCCTCTTGTTTAATCTAAATTTGGTTATTCCCTAAAAATCCATCCATGAAAGAAAAAACTTTTCTTCCCTCACACTTTTCGAGGATATGATCGATGAAAGGTGTTGGGAATTTGTCCTTAGGACATTCTTTGTTCAGGTCATGAAAATCCATGCATACACGGATGGTTCCTTTCTTCTTGTTCACATGAATGGTATTGGATACCCATTCAGTCAAAGGAACCAGGTATATGAAGCGAACATTAAGAAATTTATCTACCTCTGCCTTAATAGCAGGGGCCTTCCGGGGATTGACAAATCTAAGACGTTGTTGAACATGCTTAGCATCTGGGTAATTTTTAATCTCATGTTCGACAATTCGAGGGTCGATTCTTGGAATCTCTTCATATGACCAACAAAAGACATCTCAGAATTCCTTGAAGAGTTTGGTGTAGATCAGGATTTATTCTGGCGAACAATCCACACCGATGTGTACATTTTAAATCTTTCCAAGGGTACGAGAGATATCAATCATGACGGTAGGTGAGATACTCACCATATTTCCTTCGGCATAAATGTCGTGTGTATCAAGAAGAACTACGGTGTGACCAACTATCTCACTCAGAGTAGATCTAAATTCATCTTGTTCGATTCTAGTAAGATTTGGGAGAAAATAAGAGTGATGATACATATCATCACAAGGTTTTTTAGAACCAGTCATGGCCTTGATGATAGATTCATATGAGGGAAAAGTATCATCGAGGCAGTCATGTCAACAAGAATACAAAGTGATCCACACAGGCTCAAGAACAAGATCCTCCTCGTCCATCTACGAGGTAATAGGATCGAGATCGACAGAAGAGGCAAGAAGAGCTCGATACACTATCTCTGCTGCTGATAGTGGCATGGCCATTCCAACATGTGACTGACCTTCAAAATACACAGTCGAGGAAGGTAGGTTCCAAAGATCGTTAAAATAGGAAGAGATAAAAGGAACAGACCTCTTTGATGAAACTGGCCTACTAGACATGGCGTAAATATGGTGAATCGGTGCCATGAATTCGAAGGTAATTATAAGGGATGAATACATTTCGACACCGATATTATTAGTTTCCGGCTAAGAATTTTCAACCACGGGGATCGATGGTCCAACATATTCACTGGGGCTAGCATACGCAAAGGACAATTGATCGATCGTCACGATATTCCCATCATGAGGAAAACAAAGAGTATGGAAGATAGGCGATACGATCGCAGTCATAGCGTAAGTCCAATTACATCCTAGTAACAAGTTATAATCTAGGGGTGCATCAACCAACTTGACATCCACCTCTACTGTCTTCCCTCCTAAATGGACCAAAAAGGCAGGAAGAATACCGTGAGGGTAGAACGAATGATCGTCAAAAGAAGTCAACATGGTTGGAGATTGAGAGAGAGTCAGAGAGCCGATGGATTTCCAACAGACCAGGTACTTCACACATGTTGCAGTGCCTTCATCAACAACAATATTCTTGATGGTATACTTAGAGTAACCCACATGGATTTGAAATGCCACATGGTAAGGCAAGTGAGGCTTCACATTTTTGACGTCAACTTGATAAATTTAGAGCCACTGGGATCTAGAGCTCCTAACATAGATAAAAAGGCATTCCTTTGTGAAGGAAATGTATGGAGTACCTCTAGGACCAATATTGCACAAGGGGTTTGACCCAAGTCCTCAACAATAGAGTAATTATGGGCGGCTCTAGCATTAGGATTGTGGGTAGAGCACTTGAGTACTCCTTTAGGAACATGAGGTAGTGGCTCTAATTTTTTTTCTCTGTAGGGGTGTCTCTGGGGGAGGAGGAGACTCTAGAACAGGTACAGTTTGTGGAGAACTGTAATCACGATATCGGGTGGCTACATTAACCTCATATTTGACCATATTGATGCATAAACATTCACCATCTTGTGTCGGTGGGTTTTGACTCTCACTCGCCACATTTCCAGCATTTGAGGAGCTCGAGGCCATGTGCTGGTTATGTGGAAAATGATTTTTCAGCACGATAGGTGACAAAGATAAGAGCCTCACAACTTCCACAATTTTGGGGCATAAATGAATAAGGCGATTGTTTGTACAAATTTTACAGGGAAATTTCACCTTACGCCTTTCTTTCTTTCCCTCACCAACATTATTATTTGTCTTCTCATTATTACCATTGTCCTTGGGTTTATTATTATTCTTCCAACCCTTATGATTATTATTACGTCCTTTCTTCTTATTCTCGCCTGGTTGTTGGTTACCATTTGGGTCGGTCAAAGACCGCACAAAATGTACATCTGCCGACTAAGTGGGATTGGAAGACATAGACGAAGCTGGCCCTCCGACATACTGGTTTAGAGACAACTCTTTCAAATGGCTTGTCATCGAATCTATAGATTTCACATTGGCGGAGCCTACAATGCCATCGACATGAGGCCTGGGCTTTGGTCTAGGGTCATAGTTTGACCTTGGTGCATCAGGAAGAATCTCGTATAACATCCCATACTGAGCATATATAAGATCTATTTGTTGGGCTTTGAAAATCACTTCTTCCTCAGATGTAACCCTGGATGTAGAAACATCCTTCGAAATATAAGGTTGTAGAGACTTAAGGAATGACTCTAATAGGAATTCTAGGGGTATGCAGGTCTTGATCAACCTCTTCCATCTACGACACTCCTAGATGTGACCCGATATATGAGTGTATTTGTCCTGGAGTAAGGTCGACAGAAGTTCTAGGCCAACATCGTAATGAACTTACAATTGGAAGTGGTTAAGGAAGACTAAAACCATCTGACTAAAGGTCCCATATGCCCCCCTAGGTAGCTCGATATACCATTTCGTGGAAACCCCCGTGAGGGTGCATTGAAACAATCTTAATTGAATAGAATAATCGTTAAGAGAATTCGAAGAGCACCATAGGTGAAAGGTGGTAACGTGATCACTAGGATCCTCTCCATTCTTGCCTTCGAATTTTGGAATATCCCAAGGAAGCTTGGTGGGAAAGGGGGTCCATGTAGGATCATGACACACAGAGTCATTCATTATCTTAGAAAAGTCTAGTAGATTGAGCATGGCCAGAAAAGGGAGATAGGGTTGCGACCTCTAGCCCCAAGCTCCCTGGAAAGATTGTGGTTGGGGAATTGCATCCCATCCATGGTTCGAGTAAGCACCATGGCCCTGTACGGGATTGTAAGAACCTCCTCCAGGATGATTCATAAGGGGTTGGTTGGGCATCATTATAGTAGGAATGTTCTGATGAGGGTTATAAAAATTTCCCTTAGCTGGAGTGGACCTGGGTTGGGGGTTTCCCAAGGTGTGAAACTGACCTCCTCCGGGTGTGAATCCAAAGGATAAAGTTTTATTTGTCATGCCAAATGTGTTGTTCCAAATCGACACTGAGGAGGTGAGTGTAAAGGATAGAAATTTAGTAGAAGATTGTCCACCAGGTTGGTTACTCCATCCAGAAGAAAAAGGATTAGACCCAGAATTAAAAGGAGGAAAGCCTCCCATGGTAGGAGTCAATTGAGGGACATGAATTCCACTAAACGAGAATGGATTATAAGGAGGAGTTGTTCCCCCGAGTCCAATGATAGCATTAAGGACAACGACTGGGATGGATTTTGAAAACTGCGACGTAAAATTTGGCATACCATAGGAAAAGGGACTAGAGGCCATAGGGATGGAATGAACATTATATCTTGGTGAATGGAAAAGAGACCCAAAAGGGTTCATGGCTATAGGTTGAGTATTCACTATAGGAAGGGAAACGATGATTATAGGTGCCTCCAACACTACAACCATTGTGGTTGAAGGATTCAAAGGGGTATCATTAAATATAGTAGGTGTGGGAGTCGAAGGGCTCCCCGTATCTTGATGACTTGCTTCGGTACTCATCCTTGTAGAATCACAAGTCTGATAAGTGAAGGTGTGTGTACCATGTTTAATAACTCTATGCCTTTTAGAAGGCAAAGACTCAAAATGCGGTTGTAACTACAACAAGCGGTGAGACCTGCGGGGAAGCTATTCTGGCTCCATGATGGCTCAAGAATAGAGATATAGAAAACAAATCTTAAGGCCGACTAGTAATCAAAGAACACACCAAAAATAATCAAACGACCAATATGCACACAAACAGGATAAATTGGCTAAAAGGGACCTCCCTCTCTAAAGTAGGTATGCCTCGCCCAAGAGGGGCCTGAGACTCCGGTGCTAAATATTGGAGGAAACATAATCAGTTATAAGGGCCCTCGTGGGATTAATAACCAGTCGGTTAGATCCCCCCAGAGAGGTAATCTTCCATAAAGGTTGTGTGTTGTTTGACCCTTATCTGACCTAGGGTACCTGCAAAATAAACCTTGCAAGTAACCTATGTGGTACCTAACTCAAGAAACTAAGAAAGAACGGTATAACCAATGCACAAGTGAACAATCGTAAGTCAGGTCCACCATATGGGCAGGGTAGTAAAGCCCAAAACCTTGAAATCACTGCCTCTCACGGAGGTAAGGGCAATAGCAAGATCCCCATATATGAATAGATCCTCAGAAATATGTCCGACGTTAAGAAGGTATCGGGGGGATATCCCTTCAACCAACCTCACACAACCTTTTTCTTAACTCCAGTGTAAGTGGAGCCTCCTGATATTATTGATTACACTATTGATTTATCCACTCCCTTAGTTAGACACATATGTTGATTTAATAGCATTGGAGAAGTTTACTCACAAAATTCTATTCCAAGGCTCTAAATCCTAAGCTAGTTTGTGTATCTTAGAAAATAAAATCGTTACTAATCAATTTTAAATTATAGCATTAATTTTAATGGCCTTGTTTACTCAAAAGGTGCGATCGTGAAACTAGTAATGTTATGACTTAGCAAGTAAAATAAATGAATATGAATACAATGCAAATTCCTAACTCCAATTTCCAATAAATGATATGCTTTTCAAAAATACAATTTTCAATTCAATTATGCAATTCTAAATAAAATGCAATCTTTCTTTACATGCACTAAGATAAATGACAAAGAAACAAGAGATCAAAATGCCAATCAATGTAAAATGCCTAATATTTTTTGTTTTTTTAATATAAGATAATGAAAATGCAAGGACTAAACAACAACTTGATATAAAGACTCTACTATGTATAGATAGAGACAACCCAAGTACGGTATCAAGGAAAAAAACACCCATCCCAAGGTGTAAGGACAATCAAAATGAAAAAGATGA
This sequence comes from Picea sitchensis, assembly GCA_010110895.2. NCBI lineage: Eukaryota > Viridiplantae > Streptophyta > Pinopsida > Pinales > Pinaceae > Picea > Picea sitchensis. The sequence continues at coordinate 9,058 of SNQJ01S0248077.1, forward strand.
TGAGAAAGGAACCACCCAAAAATTCAACCAAAGACAGGTTTCCTGTCATTCCACAAACACTTAATAGTCACCACAAAGACCCAAGAAGACTCAACAATCATCAAAACCTACCCAACAACCACAAAACCCAACAATCAAGAAACAAAGGTTGATGTACGCGACTGTTCAAGGGAAAAGTGCATATGTACGCAACTTGCAGAAGTACAACACATGTATGTAAGCAATTGCCAAGAAAAAACCCGTGTATATGTGTCAAAACATAGCTAGGCTAAGGAGAAGGCTAAGAAACCCAGACTTAGAGTGAACAAAGGTTGTCAAGAAATCATACGACAAGAAATTAAATATGAACGAGAGAAATCTAAGGAGAAAAACACTCCAAACCCAAAAAAAGAAGATTATATCCACAGTATGGTTGCCAATTATGTTATGAGGAAAATCTATTTATGCCTAGGGGTAAACCACAACAGACATAAATGACTGCAGAAATCAAATCTAATCTCAAGTATGCTATATAAACCAATATGCTAGCAAGACAAGATAAACGACCTACCTCGTCCAGATGTTCGATGTAGTCCACCGTTGATCACTTGACCCACTTTGCAAAGGAATATACCTGCAACTGTTTCTCAACAACCAAGAAACATAAGCATATGGTGATAATATATAATGTTAGCATAGTCGATAGCATAATCCATCAACATTCATAACAAATACACCCATGGAATAATAATTCAAATATTTGCGAGATATTAATTGGACGAGAAAAGAGTATTTCTATTAAGATATAATCAATAAAAGTGAATGAGTTACAAACTTCCATGTCGAGACGGTTCAGAACTGAGAAACAAAGTTCCTTCCAGCTGAATTTCCACCACTTCAATCCTCCACCAAAGGCAATCTCAAATAAGAGAGACAATGAAGTTCTCAACCAATACGGAAAGAGATTGGGGGGTGAATAATGTGTTCATACTTAAAGGACAAAGGGATGCAGACTCAATGTGAAGTGAATAATTTCTCCAGAGTAACTTTTCTCTCAAAGTTGAATTATTTCTCCTCTTTTCCATAGCTCGGATTTTTCCCATTTATTGCCTTCAAGTGGAATTGAAGGGTCGATTCAGAATGTTTCCAGTATATGGAAGGCCAAGAATCATTGATCTCGTGACGTGACATGGAAATCTGACACCATTTGTGAATTTTGGGCACATTTCTCAATGTACATGGGATGTAGTGGTTCAACTTGTGTATACGCATGCTGCAATATAGGCAAGATACGTATATGTGGAAAAATAATGTTTTTAGCTCTGGGATTAAAAAAGGGACTTCAATTCTACATAGGGAAATGGAAAAAGGCCCTCTGTGCAATATTGCATAGGGTGAGGCAGATCTTGCTATAAAATTCAATGGGTTGGAGGCCTCTTTTCCCTTCTCAACAGATTCCGACGTTGCATAGTCATGAGTTTGTTGGCAACCCAACTAATCTTTTGTTTTATGTTTCTATTCGAAGCATTTTTTTTAACATATTGTGGTTCACTTCCAGGAAACAAGATTCATCAAAATGATAGCTCATAGTGTAAAGGTTTGATTTCATTTTACTTTGGTCATTCGATTTTTCATGTGACTTGATGTTTGTTACCCTTCTCTAAATTCATGACTAAGAAACATGAATTTAGTTATCTTTCATCTACAACAACTAAGAAGAAACTTTATATGTGATTATCCCATGCATAATTTATTTTATTTTTCTTGTTACTTTTAGTTGTAACCTATGGGAAATGATCTAGTAATTATCGTTACATTTAAACAAAAGATTTTTTATCTCCTAGCTAAATGAAATGGCTATGTGTGAATGTTTTAGACATATCGACCTATGTTTTTAGGTTAATCGTTGCAATTGAAGGGTTGAAAACCTTTGGAAAAATCTAAGCACTTGGGAAAATTCCTTACCATTACCACCAACATCTATACCATGTTCATTTATGATGGTCCTTACTCCTCACCGAACTTTCTGGACATTTGGTTAATTATGATCACATCAGGAGGGGATTCTCGGTTTGCAAATGAGGGTTTCATTGCAAGCAAAATATTTACATGGGTTTTGATGTGTGTACCACGCCTATCCTTTGCTTGGTTGGAGGAAACCAATATTCCAAGTCTGGAATGATAACCGGGTACCTCCATTATCTACACATTTCTCTTGGCATCATTTATGTTTACCTGTCTCAGTTCGAGGCTTTTATTTCTACCCTACTTAGCTTTCATTTCGATCATTCCTGCAAATTTCATTTCGTTGTTTTTTTATTTTCCTCTGTTATGGATCCTGCCATGAGGATTGAACTTGATGGTGCCCAAACCCTGCTAACTTATGACGATGTCACTGAGAAACATACCCAGGTTGGGTGGCTACCTTTCGTTCAGTCATTTAGGGGTTTTAACTTAGATGTGGCCAAAGAGTTTTCCAAAATGTTTGATGGCTTGAGAGTTAAATTCAATGATGTGTAGTTTCAAATTGATGAGGGTTTTATTTCCAGAGCCATCAGTCTTTATGCTTCTGGAAGTAAATGGTTTAAAGATATCATGGTAGAAAATATCCCTTGGCAGTGATTTCTAGTGTCTAAACGAATGAAATATCATGTCAAAGTATTATCCTTGGATTTATTCCAGTCTAAATGGCATGGCCTCCTATTGATCATCAAGCAATTTATAACTTGCAAAGGTAATTTTAGTTTTATTTTATACTTCCACATATGTCTGCTCATGGTTTTCTTTGGTTTTCATCTAAATTTACCTTTCTATTTTATCTGAAGTCTCCAGAAAATGGATAGGTTCTATCAACGTTCGGTTAGCAACCCTCAACCTAGTCTGTTCCATCACGGCTTGATCCGAACTCTGGTCGAATATCATTTGGTTAGTGTCAAGGATAATTGGGAAGATTTTGTTTTTAGAAATAAGTTTTAATCCTTGAGTGGTGAACCTATAGTGGTCATCGTCCAAAATGATGAAGGGATTTTACTTGTGCAATCTCCATCGCATGAATTACAAGTCGAAATTCAAATTGATGAAAGCCATGTTTTGTTGTCTAATTTCCAAGATGTCTCCTTACCTGCAACACAAACAATAATTAAAAAGAAGAAGTTTCTCCCCAAGAAACCACTAGAAGATGTTGTTTATGATCTAAAAGATCGATTTATGAAGGAAAGTTAGCCACATCCCGTGAGTCCCATCAGAGAAGAACATTTAAATACAAAGGGTAATGGAGAAGTGGATTTCAATAATAAAAGGGTTGGCCGAGTCATTTCTAGGATGATTCATAATATAAAGAAACAAAAGGATGATAACATTCCAACTATTGTGATAGACCAAGATTTGTTTGAAGAAGACCACATTGAGTATGAATTCGTATCAAACTTACCTCCTTTCCTTCATTATGGTAAAGGTTTCTTCGACATATAGGCTGATTTAAAAACCAAGGAAGGTTTTTCAAAAAAGGAGCAACAATATCAAATTCCAGAATTAGAACCCGATGACTGTCATGACTATCTATCTTAGGTACATAAGTATTATTATGATGTGCCTTATCTACATATGTAGTTAAATCAAGTCATAGGAAAAAACAAAGAGTTAGAATAAGAAAACAATAGATTGAAGATGAAATCCCAGAAGTCCATAGCCCGCACAGTTAAAATGCCAAATAAATTTGGAGACGTGATTATAAAGTATTCAACTAATGTTAATTTCATCACATGATCTAATGTAAACAATCCATCACTGTTGAATGCTTGATGTTGGGTAAATAAATGCCATTTCTGTTGTGATTGAATAAGTTTTAAAATAGCATGATTTGTTTGTGATAGATTAGCTACAGAATCAAAGATTCAGTAGCCAATCTTAAATTAGTTGAATAGATTTTGATGTTATTTTGTTTTGTCTTTTTCCAGGTCTTTACCACACTTGGATGGATGATATAC
>SNQJ01S0248081.1:0-13022 GCA_010110895.2 Picea sitchensis
CAAGAGAGAAAGAATGGAAGAATTATCATTCACCAAATGAATAATTGATAATTTACACATGATAAACTTTGTATAAATCAACCAATATGCACTAGAGGAGAAGCCAATGTGCCATAGTTGTGGTCTAGAGTGATCTGGACACACACAAATAGTTATGGGAGTAAATTGCCACCTATTCTAGTCTCTCGGGAAGTTACATGAGTGAATTGCCACCTAGCTGAGTTAACTAGTTTATCAGTCTTCAGTTAACTGACTGAAACAAAGTGAAGTGAGGAGGATATTAGTGAATCATGGGTAATGCGCTAGTCTAGTGATGATCTCAAGGACAATGAGCATTAGTTGGTGATGATCCCAATGTCGCATGGTGATAATCCCAATGTAGCATCTAGACTCCACTCAACTGATCAAACTGACGAGAATATTCTCCCTAGAGGAATATTCTTCCTTAAATATAGGAGGTTGAATAATGACTAATAAACAAGGAAAAAAACTTATGAAAAATAAATCCTAGGTGTGTGTGAAGTAACTCCGACATATCTTTGAACATTCTTATGATTTTTCTTTCCATAAGCTCTATAATGTAATGTTTTATGCCCAAAATTATTGCAAGAGTAACAATAGCCAAGAAAGAGATGCTGATACCTTTTGGGGGGAGTTCTTCTTGTAGTTGGATTCCTTCTATATTCATTTTATTTTGAAGGGAGAGAATATTTTTGTTCATTAGAATCGGTCTTTATTTTTCTTTCTTTCTTTTTGAAAGAGCTTTGAAGGGAAGTTGCATAACTTTTTTTATTTTTGTCAGTTTCCTGAGATGTAAAGTTAGATCCTTTTCTTAGAATTATTTTGATCATAACCCAGTCCTGCCTTATTGCTTGATGATATTTGATTGTTAAGAATATCATCCAAGATTCTTGAACTGTTTTCAAATCTTGATTGGTTGTTTCCCTTTTCAAGTTCTCTTTTTAGAAAAACAATTTCAGCCTCTAGCTTTTCACAGTCTAATTGTTTTTCATTGAGTTGTTTACTTATGACCTATTCAATTATTTTGGCTTCTTGGAGTTGATTCTTCAAGTCAATAATGATTTGTTCCGATTCCTTGATGGTTATTGAAACTTCCTTTTCTCTTGATTTTTATTTTTCTTCATGTTCTAATAGTTGTTCTCTTAATGATTTGTTTATATTTCCCAAACCCTTTCTGGAGTTTCCTTATAAAATTGGCCTCTTATTCATATGATATTTATAAGTGATTTTCATTTCGCACATGCTCATGGTTCTTTGTTGATTTTTATTCTTTGAATACTATTTCCCTTTTTGATCAATTTTCTTGCCCGGTTCTCATTTCACATACTATAAGAATCCCATGAAGTTCACCCATTGTAAGTTTTTCAAGGTCTTCTCGATATTCCAAGGTAGAGACCTTGGCATAATATCTCATTGGTAATGATCTCAGCACCTTCTGGAAAATAATTTTGTCTTTTATATCTTCTCCCAATGCTATGATTGAATTGACTATTTCATCCACTCTTTGAAAATATTTGGCAATGTTTTCTTCCTCTTTCATCTCCAGACTCTCAAACTACCTTCTGGATGTTTGAAGTTTTTCTTGCTTAAATTTTCCATCTCCTTCATAGATGACTTTAATTTTATCCCAAATTTATTTTGCTGATTTACAATGCATCACTTTTACAAATATGGGGTTTGCTAATCCCCCCAGATTGCATTAACATCCCTTGAATTATCATTGTAGAGTTTATTTGCAGCAACATATGAAGGTGCAGTGGTTGGTATAGTGTAACCATTTACCACAGATAGCCAAACATCACATCCAAGAGCCATCAAATAAATTTTCATACTTATAATCCAAAATGCATAATCATTTCCTTTGAACAATGGTGCTCTGTTGGAGGACATTCCTTCTTGTTGATCCATTGGATTTCTCATCATCTTCCTTCAATTGGTTAGACTGTGGTGAAGGAACCTACTCTGATACCAATTGTTGAAATGTTGTTCAATACTAAGAAGGGGGGTGAATTAATATTGCTTCTTTTCTCAAATTAAATTAATTCCTTATTAATTTATAACAATTTATCAACAAGAATGTACAAAACTTTGAATTTTAAATGTAACAATCATAAAAATTATATTTCATTTACAATTTACAATTTGTAAGAGACACCAATCTCTCTTCTTTTGAGAACCAACTCAAGGAGAAACCAATCCCCTATTTTTCAAGCACCAAATTGAGGAAGAACCAACTCCATGTAGATCAGGATCCAACTTGTAGAGGACTCCAATCCTCTTGTTTTCAAGCACCAAGTTGAGGAAGCACCAACTCCTTGTTTCATTCTTCAACCTATAGAGGACTCCAATCCTCCCTTGCTCGTCCCTTCCACCCTCACTTCATTTGAATGTTTCACAATCTTCCTTGGACTATATATATGTTTTGATATTCTGAATTAGAACACAGAGACATCTTCCTTTCATCATATCTTTCTATTTAAATAATCTTCCAATGGGTGTATGCTATTTGAATCATTGTGCCTCTTTGAAAAAGAGCATTGATTCAATGTGCCTCTTCTTAAAATTAATATTATTATTTAGGAACAAATTACTTTTATTATTTTATAAAAACATGTTCAATTACAGTTTTGAACCCTTCTTTTCCTTGTCTGATTAGATCTCTTAGTCTTTGATGGATCAACCCTTTTTTTCTTTTGATCTCACACTTCTTCATTGCATTCTCAGTTCTTTAATAGAAAATTTTGGAACCTTTTAACACTCTCTGGTATATTTCTTGTGGTGTTCATGATGGATGGATGCTAATCTCGTGGCCCATTTTTCATATAACCAATCATTGTTACCAACATCTAAACAAAGAAGGCGCAAGGCCTATTTTATGTTTTATCCCGTAGGCAATGTTTCTATTTACCAATTGACCTTATGATACAGGTGGATATTGGTGGCCACCTACCTATTCCAACTGGCTCCTTTTGAAAATTTTAATTCAACACGTTCTTCTGTAATTCTTTGTAATTGTGAGTTCTACACTTTCAGGCTATCTAAATCCCTACAAAGCTTCCAGGTGGATATTGGTGGCCTCCCACCTAATCCAACTAGCTTATTTTGGAAATTTTCATGTCAGTACATCTTTTTGTACTTCCAAGGCCGTTTTGGGTTCCTAAATGGTGTTTTTTTGGCTTTCCACAGTCCAACTATAGATAAATTTAAATTTTGATGGCATAATGTGTAGTTCTCGAAAAGGCCTTTACAACGTGATATCACATGTGTAAAACAAAGGTCGTATGAAAAATCTATGACCCCGGGAAGTTGAGGTAACAACTTACCCATCGGGGCCCACATAACTTTTGGCATTTCATCTCCTAGGGTTAGGTTTTTGGATGTCTAGGGTTTTGGAATTCATGCGTAATGTTGCAAATTCCTTTGGAGCCTCATTGTAATCATTCTTCTCAAACAGATGTGCATAGCAATCACATCTCTTCTCAGAGATATCTACCACCATTCGAGCAAGTTGTTTTCAGTTATGTAGTTTTATAGTTTCAGTCTATTTCATTTATTCAATAGAAGTTATTGTTGATTGGATATCTGTTGTTTATATTCCTATCTTTGTGTTATTATATTTGGTATGTTATTTATTTCGTTCCACTCATAAATCCAAATCAGTGGTATCAGAGTGGTCTGCTCTTCATTTATTTTTCTTTGTGCATGTTCCCGATAAGATCTTGGTACAAGAAGTTGGGAATCGAACCGGTCAAGCCTTTGCAAGATTGGTCACGTCAAGCTCAACCACAACTCATGGGAGACGAGAAGAAATATGATGGAGCAGGAGATCCTTTTAAAATGTTGCTTGATGAATCCCTTACACTACAAAGGAACAAAATGATGGACAACTTTGAACAGATCCTTCGATGATTGCCCACAAGAGACACATCTTCATCAAGCGACCATGCAACCCCCTTCAAGGTACAAGTAAATTTTGATATTCCATTATTTGAAGGACTGATAGATGTGGATGTTGTAGATAAATGGTCGAATCTGCTTGAAGGGTATTTTTCGGTGCAAAATTTTTCCAATAGGGAAAATATTACTTTTTCACTCCCCACAGTCATCCCCCATGTTAAGGACTGGTGGGAAACTTACTATGATCAAAGGGCCATAGAGGAATCTGCAATATTTATGGTGGCCCCCACATGGGATTCCTTCAGGGATGCCATTAAAGAACAATACTACCATGTTGGAATCTATGAGTACCAGTACACAAGATGGACCACCTTGCGTCAGGAAAGGGACCAGATAGTACCATATTTCACCAATATTTTTTATACCCTGCGCACCAAATTGGGTATCAATGACTTTGAATGACATATGGTGCTCAAATACCATGACTGTATGCATAGATACATTCAAACAAAAATGGATTTTCTGGACATCCCATCATTGGGTACGGCTTATAGATATGATGTCAAGATCAAGCATAAATTTAATTATAAAAGGAGAGAGTTTGAATCTATAAACTCCTCACAACCGAAGCAGGGCAAAGGCGGCCCCAACCCACAAAAAAAGGGACAAAGAAAATATGGTCACTCTCAGGAAAACCAGTCCGAGCCACAACATAAGAAGAGTAATTAGAAGTTGAAGAAGGACCTGGAAAAGTGGTGTGAATACCATAAAATCCCTTGAAACAACACTGAATAATGTCACTCCAAGCAGTCACTGGTGGCCGAGATGAAATATTCAGAGTCATAGGAAAATTCTCAGTTCAAATAAAATCCAGAAGGAGGAAGGAGATTATTGATTATGAACCCAACACCACTGTTGTTACCACCAAAGTCCAGCCAAGTGAACCATAAGAACCAGAGGAAGGAGAATGCCCCTTTCACTCACAAATGTGGGTAAACGGGGCTCCATTTCATTTCATTGTTGATAGAGGTAGTCAGAAGAACCTGATCTCAGCAAAGGTTCTCAAGTGGTTGGACCTGTCAATGACACCACACCCGCAACCCTACACCATCGGTTGGCTTTGCCAAGGAAAATATATTTGCGTTAGCAACCAATTTTATTTTCCCTACAACATCAAGCCCTTCAAAGATGAGGTATTGTGTGATATTTCTCCCCTTGAAGTTTTTGATGTTATTTTAGGACAACCATATTTTTGGAAGCGACATGTTGTGCATGCATCTATACCCCACAATTTTATTATTACTTTGGGTGGATAATTGTACAGGATACCGGAGGTAGTGCCACCTACCGATATTTCTTTAATCTCTACTAAGCAATGCAGTAAGGTCATTTCACATAGCAGGAAGTTCGTCTTCTTTGTGATATATGCTCACAGTAAGAAGAAGTTCTCTACCACATCTGTGAACTCTACACAGATCCTCTCTTTATAGCAGAAACAAGTGGATGGAATCGTTGAAGAGTACAGATATATATTCTCCTCACCCATCGGGGTACCGATACACTGTCAAGTCAAGCATCCAATTGATCTAAGCCCTGGTGCACCTCTTCCTAATGGACCGGTTTATCATTGCTCGCTGATGGAAAATGACAAAATCAAGCACCATATCCAAGCGCTGCTTCAAAAGGGACACATCATACCCAGCTCCTCCTCTTACGAAAGCATGATTTTACTAGTGCAGAAGAAATATGGGACTCAACGTCTCTGCATTGATTACAGAGAATTAAACAAAATCACAATCAAGAATCGGTACCCAATTCCCCAAATTGATGACCTTATTGACCAACTCAAGGGGGGAAAGTTATTTAGCAATATTGACCTAAAGTATGGCTACCACCAGGTTCCCATCGAACTAATTGATTTATGGAAGACAACTTTCAAATCTAAATAAGGTCTCTTTGAAAAGTTCATCATGCCCTTTGGCCTAACAAATGCACCAACAAATTTCATGAGGTTGATGGATGATGTATTGAGACCCTTCACCAACTCTCTTGTGGTGGTATATCTAAATGACATCCTCATCTTCAACAGAACTTGGGAGGGGCACATGCAACATATTCAATAGGTTTTGAGCACTCTGCGGTAGTGCAAGATATATGCCAACTTGGAAAAATGATCCTTTTGCATGAAAAGGGTCCAATACTTGGGCTACATTGTTGTTGAATATGGGGTACATGTGGATCTAGCTAAGATCCAATTCATTTGTGACTGGCCAGCCCCGACCACACTAACTAAGCTTTGGAGCTTCTTGGAACTTGCCAACTTCTACCAACGGTTTGTGTTGGGATTCTCCCATATTGCATGGGCCCTCATCAAAGTGACTAAGGGTGGTGTCAAGGAAAATTTCATGTGGGAGAAGGAAAAAAAACGATCATCAATTATCTGAAGCATCACTTATGCTCAGCTCCAGTACTCTCCTTACCCTATCTACAACAATCGTTTGATATTGATATTGATGCATCTGACAATGTTGTAGGCATAGTTCTCGCTTAGCATGGTCATCTGTTAGCATACCATAGTGAGACACTCTCAGATACTGACCAAAAATACCCCACCTATGACAAGGAAATGTTTTCTATTGTACAAGCATGTCGTCAATGGAAGCATTACATTCTGGGAAAGGAGACAGTCATCCACACTCATCATAAGCCTCTGCAATTCATACAGACACAAGGAAAGTTGCAGAATGACCGCCATAAAAAGTGGTCTACATACCTGTAGCAATTCCATCTCAACATCAAGTATAAGACAGGGAGCACAAATCATGTCGCTAACTTCCTTGGTCAACCTCCCGTGGTTGCACTTGCAAACGTGCTCCATTCTTGTGGGCATGAGGCATCTGAGTAGCCCCAAATTTATCATTAAGATCCTGACTTCGCCACAACCTATCATCTCTTGGGTACAGTTGCAAATGTCACTGATTTTCACATTCAGGATAGGTTGTTATGCCATCTAGGCCACCTCTATGTTCCTGCAAGCGAGCGTGCAAATCTAATTTGGAAGGCTCACTACAGTTAGATGGCAAGACATTTTAGCGTGGAGAAAATTGTGGTCGTTCTACGGAAACATTTTTATTGGCCAAAACTTTGACATGACATCATCAAGTATATCAAATCTTCCATTACCCGTGCCATTTCCAATCCAACCATCAAGAAGCAAGGATTATACACCCCTCTTCCTACTCCTGAGAGGCTTTGGGAATCCATCTCGATGGATTACATGTCTAGCCTTTCGTCCACAAAGCAAGGAAGTTATTGCGTATTTTTGGTGGTTGATTGGTTTTCAAAGATGAACATTCTCATAGCCTGCAAGAAGAGCGTCACAGCATCATATACTACCAATATCTTCTTTGAATGATTGTGGGTCCATTTTGGGATACCACAGACCATCATCTCTATAGGGACAACAGGTTCCTCACCACATTTTGGTCGAGTCTCTAGTCATTGTTGGACACCAAGCTCACTAAATCCATTGCCTTCCACCCTCAAACCGATGGCCAGACAGAGGTTTTCAATCAGATGATTATGCACATATTGCATATATATAACTCTAAGCATCCTCGTACATGGGATGAGAGTCTTCCCTATGTTTAACATAGCAACAACATGTCTCTCCATAGCTTCAGTTACCATAAACCATTTCAAGTGGGGCTGGGATTTCAACCCTTGGGTCCCATTGATGTTGAATTACCTCTTGGAACCACACAGATAAAATCTTCCCATGTTCAGTCTGAGGTCGACAAATGCTCCAGATTCATTGATCAGATTCAACACATCCACCAACAGGTCCATGATATTTTGTTGAAATTCAATTCTAAGTACAAGCAACATCATGATCAACACCGGGTACCACACAAGTTTCAGGTGGGAGACAAGCCTGGTTAAATTTGCATAAAGAACGCCTTACAAGGCCCCATCAAAAGCTTTGTCCACTTCTCTATGGGACTTACACTATCACCAAGTCTGTGGGAGACAATGATTTTGAGCTCAACACTCCCCCCTTCCTTGGCTTGCACCCAATGTTCAATGTGGACCTCCCCTGACTATATTTTCCACCATTATTGGACACCTCAGAGATCACATAACAATTGACAACAACAGAGCTCAACCATGACTACATGGAACATGAATCCATTGATCAGATAGTGGATGCACAAGTCAAGGGCACTCACCAGCAAAGGATCCAGCTTTATCGGGTTGTCAAGGCAGGGAAGCTCCTACACTAAGGAAAATGGCTCACCTAGGGTCAAATTCAGCATAAATTTCCTCACCTAATGGGGGAACTCAACACAATGGATACCATTTATTCCTAATGGGGGAGGACTGATCTCGAAAATACCTTTCCAACGAGCTATAACGTGCCTAAAATGGAGGATGTATGCAAACGTTACGACCCTGAGAATTTGAGGTACCAACTTACCCATCAGAGCCCCCATAAAGTTTGGTGTTTCATCTCCTAGGGTTAGGTTTTTTGATGTCTAGGGTTTTGGAATTCATGAATAATGTTAAAAAGGTCTTTGGAGCCTCATTGTAATAATTTTTCTCATACAAATGCGCATAGCAGCCACATCTCTTCTTAGAGATAGCTATCACCATTTGAGCAAGTTGTTTTCAGTTTTTTAGTTTTACAGTTTCAACCTATTTCATTTATTCAATAGAAGTTATTGTTCACTATATATCTATTTTTGGTCTTCGTATCTATGTTTTATTGTATTTAGTCTATTATTTATTTTGTTACTCTCATAAATTTGGATCACCTTACCCCATAACTAGGTACTATCCAACATTTTAACCCTTTGTTGCCTCATGTTTTCCATATAACCCTAGTCTGTGATCGAGAGAAACCATGCACAGGGCTTATCTTGGAATTAATTAGATCGATAGTTTGGATATGTTCAAGTGTTGAGTGGATGATCCACAAGCTTTCCTGGGCGCTTTAGACACATCCACAGTTTAGATTTAATCAACTATAGAGGGCGTGGTTCTCATTCATTTCAAACATGGACTCTACTTAGAATTATTTTAAGAAGTGGGTTCGTGGACTCGTGGGTTGCCATTTTCTTCTTCCCAAATTTCGTGATCACTAAAATGTATCTTTTATTTCTGCCATCTACAAATTTCACTCTACTTAGAATTATTTTATGTGGCGGGTTCGCGGACTCTCAGACTCACATGTATTCTTGGATGTCATCAAAATGCACGCCCAAATTCCACTACCTCCATAATGAACCATACTTAGAAATGTTTAAGTGATTCTTCTCAGCGAGCATAAGGTTCACGGACTCATGAACTCACATTTCTTCTCGAATGTCATCAAAATGCATGCCCAACTAATGAACCATACTTGGAAATTTTTAAGTGATTCTTCTTAGCAGGAAACAAGTTTGTGGGTTAGTGTTATCCTTTATATGAGTATGACCAATAGAATATGATATTTAGCCATTTTTTTTGGGTGTGCAGTGGACTCACGGATTCCTAAAAGCATTTCCTCTTAACATCCAACCTGCTAGGGTAGACTCGACATTGTTTCATGTTCCTGTGTTTGACGATTGGCTTTTCAATGGAGACTCTAAAACTAGTTTGAGATATGGTCTGGAGGTAATATGTTAATCTATCTCAATGAAAATAATGGTGACCATATTGATCTTATTTGCATCAATTCCAATACCAACATCATATACCCTCTTTGACATCAATGCCAACACCATAATGTCATATCCAACAAAAGAATGATCCTCCACTTGTAGTCTTCCTATCATCAACACTACCTGGCCAATATGAATCAATGTATGTTTTTAGGGTAAAGTATTCTCCTTTTGGATACCACAGTCCATAATCCATTGTGCCTTTTAGGTATCTAAGAATTTTTTTAACTTCCACCATGTGTGATTCTTTTGGTGTAGATTGAAATCTTGCAACCAATCCAACAACTTACATGACATCAGGCCTTGACGGAGTTACATATAAAAGGCTACCAATCATTTATCTATACATGGTGTGGTCTACTTTTGGTGATTCATCATTCTTGCTCAATTTGCAACCTATAATCATTTGAGTACTTACAAGCTTGCAGTATTCCATCTTGAACTTCTTTAATATCTCCTTGATATATTTTTTCTGGGAAATGAATATACCTTTATTTGATTAAGAAATTTGCAGTCCTAAGAAGAAAGATAGATCACCTAGCATGGACATCTGATGCAAGAGAATCCTCGAGCTCAGGAAATCTGCATCAACAAAAAAAAAGAAAAAATATTCTGCAAATAGGAAATAAGTCGAATAAGGACTGTGTTAGTGGTCCATTTTATTTATTCATTTTGTTGTAAATTCGAACTGTTTATTACTCCTGCAAATACTCTTGCTATGTTGAAACTCGTGTTGAAACACGTACTGAGACACGTGTTGAAACTCATGTTGAAACACATGATTAAACTCATGTTGAACTCATGCTGAAAAATGTGTTGAAACTCATGTTGAACTCATGTTGAAACACGTTTTGAAAATCGTGCTGCAACTTCCACATATAGATAAATTTTATAAGTGTCATATTGAAACACATGCTGAAACACGAGTGCATAATGAAATTTTACAAGTGTCACGATATTTCTTTATTTTTCAATGTTGGTATGCATTCATAATGATTCGCAGTTACCGTTAGAAAAAAAAAAAAGAACTTGTAGCTAAAGGACAAGACGTGAACCAAGGCCAAAAGGAAGTTGAAGCAATTCGGAAGACAAAGGGAAATTTTGGGTAACAACTCGTTCTTGGAGGGAAGGAAAATTGTTTCAAAGCCCGATAGGAGTTTTAAAAAGAAATGGAGCATGATTTTGTAGGGGTTGGTGAACCACGAAGAAAGGAAATTGTAGAAGGTGGACTACAGAGAAATATTCTAGATTGGGTGAGCACACAGGAAGGGAAAAACAAAATCTCATCCAATACACGTAGACCATTACCCTATGGACGATTTCGCAGTGGTTTTCAGCCATGCAAGCAACAATTCATGGCAGTCTTTTTAGCCTAGGATCGATGTAATATAGAAATATATTCTCTACATTGAATTAATAAACGAATGGTATTTAAATTCATAGGTTTTATAATGTTTTAGTTTCCGATGGATTCCTCAGTATTTGGTAAAAGTATTTTTGTTTTGTTTTTCCATTGTATATTATGTAGCAAGGTGTGTTTTGTAATTGTTTGTGTGTTTTAGCCTAGTTACCTCTGCGTTATGTGGTATCATATCTCAGTTCTTCTCTGGGATTAGCATCTAATCTACTTCTGTGAGATAGGGTACAAAATACCTATTCATAGTGGTTGCTCAGCAAGAGTACTGGAAGTCAAGTTGGGTTGCAGAACTATGTGAGGTCTATGGATGTTGATGAGACACCTACAACTTGGAGGAATGCCACCGCGAAGGAGAGGATTAGGAAGGGGAGGTGCAGGAAATCAAGAACTGGAAAATTTGAGAAGAATAATAGAGAAATTGGAAAATTGTAGGAGAGATGACGAAGTTGTTTATTTTTCAATAGACAAGGTTAAGCATGAATATCATTCCATTTTTAGCATTTAACCATAACCATAAATTTTACAGCAACCAAGATCACAAGAAGAAGCACCATGCACAAGAACACAACAAGTATCCTGGGAAACCCTTCTCAACAAGGGAAGAAAACCCAGCCAAATCCTTTGCTATATTCTTCAAGAGAAGGACCTTCACCACCAATATAAAACCTAGCACACAAGAGGGCTCTCAAACCCTATAAAAATAGCACCCAAGAGAGTTGCGCAATTTTCCCAAGGAAGTGTACTTGCTAAAATTTCCAAACTCACATGAAAGATATGTTTCCTCAATGGGGAATTTACCTTTACTTATACTAACCTAAACCTTTCAACAAAAGTGTCTATTGGCACAACATGGACGACCTCACTAGCTTATAATATAATTAATATTAACCAGATTAATTATCTTTTAAATTAATTTCCAGTCACATTAAGGTGGAGCCGACCTGTACCCTTTATATTACAATTAGGGTTACAAGCAGGTCTGACTCTTGAACAATATAGAAAGGGATCTTATACACCCACTAGTGCTCATCAGCTAGGGGCACATCCATAGGGACATCCATATCTCTTGGCTCACTACATTACACAAAAGAACCACTTCTTCACACATTCACATGTGCTCGTCCACATGCACGTCCACTCAACAGATCTTTTTTCCCACTACCTCACATAGGAGAGTCATCTAGAATTTTTTGTCAACTCTGATGCTCAGAGGAGGCTAATACATCATATTCATTTATGTTAGCATGACGATGCACCCAACACTTTGGGATTTCACACATTCACCTTTTTCTCAGCCATATGCACGTCTAACTTAGCAGATCGCCTTTTCCCACGGGAGAATCATCTGGAGTTCTTCTCAACTCTCAGAATGGAGGAGGTCATATCTATGTTCCAGCTCTGTCTCATATAGGAACCTCACACCTTCTTTAGGGGATTTCTCTCAGGTTTTTAACCTATAGAATATCTTCACATGGTTGCAATGATCCACATCTCATAGGTTTGTAAGCTAGAGAATGTCTCACATAGTTGCAATCATCAACACTCCTTCTCAGCTAGGGAGGAATTCTTCATCATGCCAAGTCTCACATGAATGTACTTTGAATTTTTTCTTGGCTAGAGTCATCAATACTCCCTCTCAACTAGGGAGGCATTCTTCACTAATTTAGCTTGGTGAACATGTCTACAAACTGCTCATGTGTAGGAAGGTACTGCATGTGTACAATTTTTCCTCTGCATCATATCTCTAATATAAGGAATTTATCATCTCGTCATGTTTAGATTTATTAGAAAACACTGGGTTCTCAAGGATCTTTATACACGGCTCTTGGTTATCATCATAGTGTTAATATTTATGCCATTATTATAGTTCTTTGCATTTCATTAGATAAGAGCATAATAAGAACAAGATCACTGAGAAATACACATTCACAAGAGACACAACATTTATCCTGGGAAACCCTCTAGGGGAAGAAAACCCAGCAAAA